>VWZY01004557.1:84358-108790 GCA_013399075.1 Chloroceryle aenea
GAGCAGCGGGTGTTTCCAGTCGTTGGCAACAGGGAGAGTTGCCCTGGTGATGAGATTGATTTCTCTTTCTCCCCTCCGTGAGTGTGCGAGTTACGCTGGAAGCGAGCGGACTCGGTCAGAGCGTAAAAGCAGGAGAGGCACCGAATCCGAGTTTGTCCGAGCTAAGCAGAACTCTGAAGTGGATTTTGCAGAAGGGAGAGGGAGAGAAGCCGGTACCAGTTCTCCCTTAAGCGGGTCACGGCCGTGCCAAGCTCTGGAAATAGTCCGTTGTGGAAAAATGGGCCGTAGGGAATGTTTACCATGAGTTAAATCTCTTCCTTTTTGCTTCTAATTTTAGACACGGTTAAAAATACAACACTGAAAACATTCCAACTCTTGGTATTTTTGACACCTTAAGAAATGTAGCCTGTTCCATGTTGCACGCCAGAGAAAACAAGAGTGTGGAAAGATAGATGGTTGAAACGATGGATTCTGAAGCTTCTGAGAGCCATCCATCGTACAGCAAAGCTTGGAGCCTTTCTAGAAATCCAGTTAGAAGAAGGAAGGACTCCTGGTCCAGACCAGTGGGTCGTGTTACTGAGTGTGATTCCTTGAAGAGGGAGGTCTAACAATGCTTGCAAAGACCTGATGCTGCTCTTCAGATACTGTATCTCTCCTATTCTGCTTATGAGATACCCTTTGTTTTGTTTTCTTTCACATCTTGGTATGATTAAAGAGCCAAAGTCTTCCACTATGTTCACAAAATATCTTAAAAGTAGCCTATTGTTAATTAACTCGTGGCTTTAGCTAGAAAAAAATTGATTGGCTTCTGCCTTTGTAATCATCAATTTAAAGAGAACAATGCTGCTTTCAGCCTCCTCGCCAATATCCCTCGCGATGGGATTTATAAGAAGCATTTGAAGCTCATAGATGCTGGGCAGCGTGGTTCCCAAACAGCTTTGTGCTGGAAGACTGCTGCCAGAGTTTCACCTGCCAGGAAGGTGTGAGCGATGTGCTGCACACACATCTTATCTTGAGTTAGAGAAGATATGGTCAAGCTCAGTTTTGTTTAGTCCGTGACACCAGAAGGTCTGGGAAAGTACTGACTAGTAATAGACCATAACTCCTGGTGATAAAAAGAAGCACAGAAGGATGCAAGACAGCCAGTTTTGTCATGTAAGGAAAGCTAAACCTGGAGTAGTTGCGAAAGGATTTAGGTTAATGACTGTGGAAAATAAATATGTTCAGTTTTCCCAGTCTCATAAAGCTCTGCTGTGCTTTCTGCTTTGAATTATGTGGCCTGGGAAGGAAAGCAGGCACGTTGTAGGTTGTTGTGCTGTACTTGTTGGAAATAATAATTTCTTGCTTGACAAAACAGCGAAGCAATCCATCTGAAACTTGGAAAGTTGTTTTCTTCCTACTCTGCCCCTACAATACAGCTACGATACAGATACCATTGTTGTTAGCATTTGTGTAGTCATTAACCAAAGAAGGCATGGTTCAGCAAAATACTTGGTGCAGAGTGTTTAATTTTGGAAGCATCTGCCTCAACTGACTTCCTCCTTGACTTCCAAGCTGAAGTTAATATAGATTGTGTTCCTGAAGAAAAGAGATTCCACTCCTTTTGGCATCCTCCACTTCCATTTTAGTTCTTCCAACTGCACTGCTGAGCCTTGGAGCCTTTCCTGGCTCCTCAGTTGATAGCTTCCTCTCCCCCTGCTCCCTTGCTGGCATTCGACCTGATTCTTGGACATATGCCCTCTCTCACTTAGTTCTTCCTCCTTGTCCTGCTGTTACACAGCCACTGCAGCCAGTTCCTTGACATTTCAGTTCAACTTTCCAGGCTTGCAATTTCTTTGCCTAGAGAGATTTATTATTATCTTGATGTCTTCTGGTCTGACAGTTCACTGAGCTTTACTGCTGCCTCTTAGGAAAACCTGTCTGGGCATACTATGGTCACCCAGCCCTCACTTAAGGCAATTAGACTGGTCCAGGCTGCTGCCCCTGTCGGTGTGTTTTGGTCTGAGGATGTTTTTGCTGACATCTGTTCCAAAAGCTTCATGTTTCCAGCCACAGCTCATCTTGCCTGTTAACTGATGTTGAAATCTGTAGTGATCTACCTGTGCTTGCTTAAGCATGGAAAGCTGATCTCTTTCACCTGGTGTTCTTTGGAGGACTTGGGAGAAAGCAAAACAAGGATGAATGCTGGAGATACTGATTTACCCACCCAGGACTCTCACCATTTTAGTCCCATTTCTAGGCATATGACCACTTTGAGAAGGTAGTCCAGAGGATGCATGTAGTAGTCTGGTATCTCTGGACAATTGCTTCTCTCTTTCTCACCCCCATTGTTTCCCATGTATCTTTTTTAACACCAAACTCATCTCCTGAACTCTTTAAGTTCTCAAAGTATAAGCATCTCTTACATTTCCAAAACACCTTTCAGTATGCTGGCTGTGTGGGAAGGCTGTGACAGAAAATAGAATGTGCAGTAACAGGACCGTGGCATCTTGTAGCCATAATCCCATCATTTCTTAGTGCTAGAGCACTGCAGCACCATGGGTGACATTTAGCAAATGCCTGGAGTCATCTGAGTTCCACTGCTGCTTCTCTTCCATTATTTTATCCTCCTTGTGGCATTGCCAGTGATGGAGTTAATAACTGAAGCTGTACATGCATGGTGAATGTGGTTCCTAAGGAGGATCCGTGCCAGGGCACCAGAGCTGCTTTTTTAATCTCCCATCTTGCTCTCCCAAGAGCTGATGGTTTAAAAACTCTCAAAAAGGATTTCCTACTTGAACCAGCTCAATAACCTTGATTGCATTGTAGGCTTTGGTATTTTCCACCACCTCCTCTTGGTGAAACCAAACATCTCTTGCCTCTTGTTCTGTTTTCTAGAGTCATGTGGTTGAGGTCATGCATGCATTTTACATCTCTTCTAGGCTCACAGGGTTATTTAACATCCCCAGGAAAGCAGTTTTGTCCTGCTTGCTGAAGATTTACTTACTATCATCACACATGGGCCCAGCACTGTGAGACTGTTCAGTTTGCTTCACCATTATTTTCCTTGTCTAGGCAGAACATTGTCACTTCACCCTCAATTTCTACATCTAGACCTTCTGGCCTTCTGGAGGCTGCAGTGTTCAAGCAGAGCTTCCTCTTTCCCAACAAGCCTCCCATTGCTTGAATTTCTTCATTGATGTCTAATGCTCATAGTGGTAGAAAATAAGGTTAATTAAGCAGAGGGAAGTCTAGAGCCAGGACTGAATCTAAATGGAATGGGCTATTTTTGAAATAAGCCATAAATTACGAGCCACTGTGAGGGGAAGAGGTGAAAAACCAGCAGTGTGAGGCTGCCAGCCTTGGATTGCTCCAGTGATCAGCTTGTGTAGAGCATCTGATTTGATGTTGATGCCACTGGATCCTCCCTGTTTAGTCCACTGAAAGATACTCAGTTTACAACAAGTTCTCACTTTTAATACCATTTCTCTTTACCTCTTTATCCACAAGTGTGTGACACAGGTAAGGATTTAAAGTCTGATTTTTCTTCTTTTTTTTTTNTGGACTTGAAATAAGTAAACATTTTATGTGGAGGAAAGACAGGTGAGAGAGTTCAGTTAGCTTTGTTCCCCATCTTTTAATCAGGAAGCTTGACTTACCTACCTGAAGGCAGATGCTCTGTTTGTTTTGCTTAGACTTCAGAACTCTGGCACCAAGCCAAAGGATTGACCCTTTCCTCTCCTACTTCAAAATGCTTTCCACCAGCAAATATTCAATGTAACAATAACTTTTATGTTGAGCCTGTTCTAGGTTTGTACTTGTAACAAAATGAGAAATGCAGGGCAGCTTTTGAGTGCAGTTAAACCCCAAGAACCAGCTCGTCCTGTTGTGATAACACTTCTGAGATTGATTTGCTGTTGGGTTTGTGACTGCCTGGTTACTGTCAGTGGCTCTGAGCAATGTGCCTGTTGGATTCACTCTCATGTTCCTACCAGTGTCTGCCTTTTGAAATTCAAATGCTGGTTTGCATCAAGCTGCCTACATTTAGCAAACAGTTTGTGATTCTTTTTTATCTATTCTGCAGCTCATTGTTGAAGTCAAGCAGTGTATGGCTGGATTTTTGCCTCTCTTTCTCTTTTTTTTTCCCCTATTTTTAGCTATGAAATATGTTGTGTGAGGCCTCATTCCTTACAAATAGGTTCTTTTAACTCTGGTGAACAGAAGTGTGTTTGTTTGCCATCCTTCTGGCAGAGGGATTTGTTGTGTGCTCCAAACAAATGCTGATGAGATACGTATCTCTTCTAGTCTGTGTTGATAAATAGCCTTGAAGCCTTTCTCTAGAATTTCCACTCATAATTTACTTCTGTGAATATTGAAGTAGTTGAATACTTTTGCTCCCATTTCCCTCTGGCATGTGAGAACTTGTTATGCTAGAGGAAGCAAAGTCATTTCTCAGATGTAGTTGGTGATAAATGTGAACCAGGTGTAGCAGACAGGAAACAGTTGAACTGTGGTGTTCTCCAGCTTCTCACTTGGTCCTCTGCATGTCCTCTGTGAGGGTACAAGACCTGGAGGCCAGAAACTTCCTTTCCTGGCAGTAGGCTGAACCTGACAACTGTTTCCTTCATCCCAGCTTTAAGCACTCTTGAAATGACCACAGACATCAACTGCTTGAAGCTTTGTATCCTCAAACCATGTCTTATCCTATTTTATCCTTTACTAGATCCCATGGAAGATGTCTCGAATATGGGCAAGGCTCCTCAGACTTACTAGCTCTGAGGTGTCCTAAGCTGTGCAGAAGGGTTACAGTCCTACTTTGCATCTGAGACTCCATCCAGTGGCTGGGCTTTCCCATCTCTCTTCCCTCCTGGACTGTGATTCCTGCCATGTGTGCCTCAGAAATGCCCACTCCACCAGTTCCAGTGGCAAAGGATATGGTCCTAAAATGATCTTGAAATAACTTGGGACTCACCTGCTGTGTGGCATCCCCCCAAGTGGTGTAGCATTCCCATGTGGTCAGCAGCACTCCACAGTGCACACACTGATAGAAGTTAGGGCAGATACTAAAAAGCAGACTTTTACTCCCTTCATTTTACCTTAAATGTTAATAAATATGAGTGTCCCTTTCCTGGAGTAGGAGATGGACACTCCTATTTCTGCTGTTCTCATAATCTGCTATTACACTTGTGTTCTCAGCCAAAAGTTCCTGCACCAGATTTCATTTTTGGTCAGAGTGTGTGATTCAGAGCCCAGACATTTCCTTTTACATGGTGTCTATCAGCCCAGTCCTTTGTAAGAGCATGGGATCACCCTCTCATGTACCACAAATACACCACAAATACTTTGCTGCTAGAAACCCCGTGGTTTATGGTTGAATAATAGCTGGAGAATGACACATTTTCCTGTTTAGGAGATGGTTTCAGATGCTTCTGATTGTGATTTCATAGCCTTTGGCTGGCAAAATCTGCTGAGGGTAAAATAAGAGACACAATCAGATGTGTGAGAAATACATTTCTGCAAAGGCAGAGATCAGAAAGAAGACAGGAGTTCCTGTGGTAGTTTAAAACATGGTCTAGTTCTGAGATTATTTGAACAGCAGGAGTGTGAGAGAAGCCCAGCAGGTCTTTCCCTGTCCTCTCCTTCCCTATGCATGGTTACTCCTGGCCTTTCTCCTTCCATCCACTGTTCCAACTCCTGTTCCTCCCCTGATGAGGGAAGGAACAGGATGGGGTGGCCAAGCAGGGGTATACCCAGGGTGGAGGGTACAGCTCCTCACCTCCACCAGCCTGAACATCCAGTGTACAGATGAATCTCACCCATGGCTAGGAACAGAAGTGTGGTCAGTTTGCTACAAGTCTTGAACAAATGTGAACAATATTTGTTTATTTAGGGGTTTTTCCACTTTTACTGTGGGTTTCATGTATTTCTAGAGGGCAGGCTACAATGGAGAGCTTATTTAAATTTCTTGAACTGGGATTCTTTTCACAGAAATAGCTTCTTCCTATTGGGATTTTACTCTGGCCATTGTGTGTGTTTATTTCAGACAGATCATCACTGAAGTGGCATAATGATGTGTCTTGTTAGGGCTGGATCCAGCTGGACTTGGCCTGATGGATGCACAGCCACGTGACTGCCTGCTTGCACACATGCACTTTGGTCTCTGGAGGGGTGGAAATGGGATTTGACTTCCAGAAGGCCCCTGCTCCTCCTGTTATTTCTGTCCCTGTGTAGCTACCAAAGAAAATGCCTCGTAGAAAACTGGAAATAGAATACATTTTCAAAACTATTTGTAGAGAAGCTGTTTCAAGAGGTTTAGAGGAGGTTAAATTTTCATATATTTGGTGGGTTACATTGGTATATTATAAATCCATGATCTTGCCTTCAGAGAACTTGCTTTTAGTCTTAAAATGTAACCAGCACCATCTCTAAGTAGTGCTCTCACTTTTTGGCAAGTTCTGAGGTAGTGGTGGTTGTTACCCTGCCAGCAGTGCAACATAACATCATCTATATGATGCTTCTGAGCAGGTAGAGCTGCTCCTCTGATTTTTAGTCATTCTTGGATTTTATTTCAGGACATAACTTGGCAAGATGAACACTCGGCTCCCTTCTCCTGGGAAACAAAGGTAAATATGCAGCAATTTTCTTTTTAATGTTGGGTTGGCATTTTACTCTGTTGTGTGTGCATTTGTATTGTCTTCACTTCGAGGCTCAACAGACTCATGTTGCTGGAAGTACTGTGGTGTTCCCACTCCAAAAGGCAGCTCCTTCAAAAAAGAATGGATTTTTTCCTCTGGAGGGTTTGGTTTACCTGTTATTTGATGAAACATTAGTTATAATTGGACTCTCATAAGGCTAATACAGAGCCAGAGTTCTCCATCCTTCTGAACCTGCAGTGTGAAGAGATATAGTTGACCACTTTTGTGGTGGAAAATCAAATTTCACTCTTCTGGTTGAAAATCTGGAGGCTTTCTGACTGTCTCAGCTGAGTAGGGTGGGCATGTTGATTTAATCACATTTCAGACTTCGTGTTTTCTGCCTTAATCTGCCAGAGAAAGCAGCTTCTCCCCTAGTTCAAGGGCAAAAAAAAAAGGAAGAAATATGTAGATAATCATATATGAGCTTATGAATATAATCTTAGTTTAATGCAGAGTAATTATTTGGAAATGCCAGTGAGTACAAAGTTAATCTGGGTGACCCTAGACTTGTCAGCCTTCCCTGCTCAAGGTCACTGCCTGTAGCTTGCACCCCATCTGTGCTTTGTGTGTGCTTGGCTAACCCATCATTTGATCTGACTTCTGGGTCCCTGCAGCCTAGAGTTTAAGGGAAACTTTCAGTCTTGGGAACGTGGCAGGTGAATCATGTTTCTAAGCTTCATAGGATTTAGTAAATTCTGAATGCTTGAAGTTCTGGTGACAGGGCTTCAAGTAATGCACTGACTGGTGATCCATGGTGAGCTGCTGATGGTTTTTTTTTCCCTGGTGCCTCATATTGTGTCAGTCTTTCAGCCAAATCCTTCAGCTGCTGACTCTTCCATTTCTAAAGGTGTGGAGACCTTGCTTTGTGCTTACTCCTTGATCTCTCTTTAATGCAGGGGTTTGGTTTAATTTGATTTTTTTTCCACATTATTGCTGCAACAACAAAATTCCTTTGTTCTTTTGCATCTTTGTGGGAATTTGCTCTGGCCTGCTCGAGGAAGGGAATGTGGTGGTAACTTTTCTGCAGCAGAATCAGCATTTGTCTGCAACTAACTTCAGGAACACGGAGGGCAGGAAGTGGTGTGAAAACTGGAGGGCATGTTTCCTGCAAGTTGGAGCCTTTCTCTGCTGGGATGCCAGTGGTGATTCCAGTTGATTAGCTACAGACACTTTTTTTCTCACAGCAGCTAGTGCAGTGATTCCCTAATCCCATGAATTTAGCCAGAGAACAGTGGGCTAAACTGGGCAGAACATTGCTCAAGGTCTTGAGCACCTTACTTCTGTCAAACTTTTTGTTCTCAGTTTAAACCCAAATGTGAGAGATGGCTTTAGTCATCATTATCACAGCAACTGCATGAGCATCTCCACCATTTTTTAGCTGTTTGCTGTGTATTTAGAATTCTTGTCTTGCCACTTTATTTTTAAACCCTTAAAAGTGGGAAACAAAGCAGAAATAGAATGCAAATTGCTGTTTAAAATACTAATACATTTATTAGTATTTGACATTTGAAATACTAAGAGATTTAGTGGCAATCTGTAGCACTTCTCAGAAGGAAAACCACTTGGGAAGTGAGGAGTTCTCATGGATTGCAGATAAGCTGACATTTTAAAACCAGACAGTGAATTGCAGGGGGTGATTTGGTTCATGGGTGGAACCCTCATAAGCACAACACATCTTGGAATGTGGGTTCCATTTTTAACTGGATCTAAAGCCAGGTTTATGAATTTAGAGCCTTCTATTTATGGCTTCAGGTTTAAAAGAGATGAAAGCTAACTTTCTGGCTGAGTTTAGCCTTTGAGGTTTCTTGGTTTCTTTGAAGTAAAAATTCAGTGCAACAGCATGGACCTCGAGATATAAATGGAGAACAAGAATCGTGCCTGGCTTGGGGAATAAAAACTCTTCCTGAACTCCAAACTTCCTGGGTTTGGTGTGTAGTTTGCTTGGGATTTTGGTTGGTGGTTGGGTTTGGTTTTTTTGTTTTTAATTAATTTAGGAGTGAGCAGAAAATACCATTTCAGTCTGCCACCTCAGCTAACATAGAGAGAAGCATGGGAATAAGTTGGAATCTAATTCATGCTATTAATTAATAGGTTTTCTTCCCAATGCTTAATATTAACACATGCAGCTCTAAAAATTTGCTGGTTTTGACACAGGCTTCTACCTGTAGTTGTGAAGGTAGTTTCAGTGAGTCCTTTTTGTACTTTTTTCTTTTTAACTCCTGGCTTTTTCCTCCTCCAGCTCTCTTCTACTTTCAGCAGGCCCTCAGATACTTGTTGAAAAATGAAGCTTTCAAGGTGTGTTTAAAAACAAATAAATAATAATTTTTAAAAAAAAAGGTTAAAAAAAAGAAAGTATCAAGCTTCAATGCCATCAATAATCTGGTTGCTGTCTGGATTCTCTAATTATCTCACTACAGCAGGGATCTAATACCAGTGATGATTTAAAAAGAGAAAAATCATGCTGAGCTTACATAGACATGGTTTGCAAAGCATTTCCTTCAGCCAAAACCAAGACAACCTTCAAGATCCCCATTGTACAAGTCCTAGTTTGGTTTGGTTGGTTTGTTTCCCTTTTTTTCAACAGGGAGACAGTGGCAGAAATTAACCTTTTTTTTCCCTAAGGAAGCTGATATTAGATTTGTTTGTTACAAACTATACTTTGGTGTGATCATTTTTATTAAGCTGGCATAAATGGCAGTGATTCCCTGAAGGGAGAGTAGTGTGAGGCCTGAGGTTTTGGTTCCTATCACAAACTGTGGGTCCTGTATTTATTTTGGTTCTGTCCATTCAGCAAAGCAAAGTCATCCTCTTCTAAATCATTTTAAACTTGGCTTTCTCACCTCTGCATACATCAGGCTGTGCTTAAAACAAGTTGCTTTTTGACAGTGTTTCTGCAGCCTTTGTCTCAACAATTTGGATTTTTCAGGCTGCCAAGCAAAACAATTTGTTTTGGCTGTGTTTGCCTGACTGTTTAGTAAAATACTACACATTCCTAACGGGTGAGTAAGATGCTTGAAAAAACCCAACATGCTACTGGTTTCTCTGTGGTCATCTTCTCTTTTAATGGAGCCTTAGGAACTGAGACCTGATTATAGAGAGGATTATTAAATCATTGCTTTCTTGGTGTGTAGTGCCTGTCTTTCAGAGTACATTGTTTCCCATGAGTACTTACAGCCAGTATTAAAATTCAGTGGATTATCTCTGCCTTGAGCCTGAGGCTAGGTCTGCATTTTTGTAATCCAGTAAATGATATTTCTAAATACCTTAATATGGCCTTCTTAAGGAAAGGTGGACACTCAACTCCCTAAACCTGCTATTTTTAATATTGCTTATCTTTTTTAGGCAGAAAGATGATCCAAGACCAAGTCATCCTTTATTTTAACCCTTGCAGTGGTTAAGAACCAGAGGGATAAGATTGAAAAGAACACAAAAGACTACTTTGTGTCTGCTTTCACCTGCAGTCTCACTTCCCAATGTGGACAAATGGCAGGAAAAAGAAAGAATTTGTGTTTTATTCCTTAGAGAAGGAATTGAAATACAGAAGCTGCAGCTCATTCAAACTCCTACAAAACCGATAAATGCAGCCAGGGCCTGAAACTGTACCTCTAGAATCCCAGAGTGTGTCTAAAGGACAATCCACTGCTGGCCATCAAGTCTTACACACAGTTCAGTGAGTGCTGCCCCAAGGAGGCAGCTGGAGGAGCCCAACAAGTGCAGTTCTGCTGCTAAATGCTCATACATTACTACTCATGACTTAGATGTCAGCATGGAGGGTTTCACACATGAATCTTCTCCATCTCTGTGATATTATCTCCCTCCTTACACTGCTGCTCTGTTGTTTGTTTTTTTTTTTTCAGGGAAGAAGGGTGTTTAAGTGATTTTATTGCTTGAAAGATCATGCATTTTAATAATTTTCTTTCATCACCAACATTTCTTAGGGCTTCAGATGTCTTAAGTAACCTTGCAAGTCAAACAGAAGCATGCTGTGTTATAAGAAAAATAGAATAACTTTGTGATTGCTCCACAGAAGTTCTTGGCTTCACAACCTAATGCTGGAAATAGAGTTCTGACTTCTGGCAGTAGTTCCATCCTGCAGAGACAGGATGCTTTCAGAACCTGTTGGGTTAGTCTCACCTTCTTCACCCTCTGGGGGGGAGAAAGCAAACTCCTGAAGTTCACAAGTATTTTAATTCAGGTTATTGCATGACAGGCTATGGATTGTTCAATCTCCAGTGCTCTTCCCTGTACTGGAAGTGGTCTGCCAGTTCCAAACTAGACCTCTGAGCTGATATTTGGAGCTGTAGGGAAGAACATAAAACAAGAGCACAGGCGTGCTCGGTGGCTTTGCCCATCTTGCTGACCTTGAAAGCCAAAGATGTCTTGCTGGTTTTCCTCCTAATTCTCTAACAGACCCCTTCTTCCCTTCTGCCAGTGTTTTCCCTGGATTTTGTTTCCAACACCAATGACTTCAGGGAAATAAATCCCTATATTCTCATAGAGGGCATGGCAGTCACTCTAAATAATCCTCAACACCCTTGTTCCTGAAGTTTGCTTATGCAGAATTTATCCAAGGAAAACTCTCCTGCTCTTAACTTCATGTCATGACTGCTGTTTATAATAAAATTAAATAAAAAATGGAAGCACTGGGAATTCTGCTCTTAGGATTTCACAGGCAGGCTGGGTTCTGGAGCTGCTTGGCAAGCACAGCACATATCCTTTCACTCCCCTTACTCTAGCTGAGCTGCAGTTACCTGCAGCCTATGCTCAGCATCTTTTACAACCCAGTAATGANCTTCCCTCTCAGAAATGAGTACAGCTACTGCACTGCAAGTGAAAACAACACAAGGCTCTGGAATAAGAGAAGAACTGGCCCTGCTGGAGCTCCTTCTCTTCCTTCAGAGGGGCATTAGAATTGTAAAAAACCCACTTATCTCCCTGTACCATTACATCCTTATGGAGCTGTAACTCACTGTCAACTATTTCAAAGACTATAATGCAAGATTGGCTTTTAAACTACACTGTAAAGCTTTTTTTTGCTTTATATTTTCATGTAAAACATCTGTGGCTTTCAAAATGCTTTCACAACTGCTCTCATGGTTGGTACCAGCTCTTCTAATGTCCATGCACTGCACTGCTGTCCTGGGTGGCACTGAGGAACCTGAACACAACTGCTTTCTCTGACTCCCCTGCAGCAAGTGTAGGACTCTTAGATTTGCTTGCAGTTCAGACCTTTACAATTATTATTTTCATGTAGATACAAAGATATTTATGGAGAAAATAAGTCAGCTTTGCTGTGGTACCTGTCTGGGAGCTGCCTCACCATGGGCAAAGGTGTTACTAGATGCATCAAGAAGTCCAAAACTGTGTCTGTGAAAGGCTTTGAACTGCTGTTATTCTTTAACCCCACACAGAGTCAGATGGAGTTCAGCGTGGCATCTCTGTCCATACAAGAACAAGGTGGTGCCCAGCTGCAGAGTGAACAGAGACAGCCTGTTAAAGCAGCACCTGGTGGCCAAGTCCCTAAATCTTCTCAGGCCAGTAAGACCCCTGGCTCTGATGGGTTGCTAGCATCCAGAAAGGAAGAGGAGTCCTCTTTCTGGAAGATAAATGCAGAGCGCTCAAAATTTGAAGGAGACAAATCTGAGTTCCAGTCCCTGACTCCCAGCCAGATCAAGTCCATGGAGAAAGGAGAGAAACCCCTTCCCTCTTTTTACAGACAAGAGTCTACTCCAAAGGAGGTGGCAAAAGCTGACAAGCCCAGCATAACTAAAGCAGAGAAGTCTGTCACCCCCAGCCTACCTTCTGTAGCTCTTGAATGGGAGAAGCCTCGACCCACTCAACTCCCTGTTAGTTCCTTAGATGATTTCTTTCTTCCCAACCCACCCCAGGACCTGGCATCTTCTGGGACAAACAAGGAAGATATTGATGGTACTATACTTACAGATCCACAAATGCCTGGACAGGTAAGGACTGTTCTACCCACTGTCTTTAGATCTAAAAACTTCATAGCACATTCAAATCTGACAAGGCTGTTCTGGAAGATGAGGATATTTTATTGGTAGACACAGCATAGTGGTGAGGGAGTTTCTCAGATAGTTTAACTGCTAGTCCAACAACCACTTCCCAGTGCTTTGTCCCAGGCAGCTGGGCTGCTATCAAATGTGTTTTCTCTTCAAGTCCAAAATGGAATGGAATGAGCTTCCAGAATTAGCCTTCTCAATGTTATTTTTAATAAAAAACCCCAAACCATCCAACAACAAAAAATAACTTTAAGGAGCTCAATAGCCAGTTGAAGCTATTTAAAAAGCAGATGCTGATCTGTGAGAAAAGGAACAACAGGATATGATATGGTGAGGGAAAGAAGAAGAAATCTGAAGCCTGAAAACTGTAAAGTGGAGAAGCAGCTCTGTTGGGAATCTGTAGCATCATTCTGCACATGAGTGTACACCTTAAGGATGTCATGTGGCTTCTTCTCCACCCTGTTTTCCCAGCAGTGATTGTTTAAATCCAAGCAAGATGATGTAAGGTCAGAAAGATGCAGAATGAGGTAGATGCTTGTAAGAGAAGTGGCAGCACTTGAGAGAGAACAGTACTTAAGCCACTTCAGGATTTGGAGCCCTGTGCTTGGTTAGTTTTTTTTGGAAGCTAAGACATAATTCATCTTGAGCTGTTGTGCTACAAAGGGTGACCATGGTAGTCCTTTCATTTTATTTCAAGACTTTATTGTCTTTTCCTACAAATGAATGGTTTGTTACAGTTTTAATTCCTCCATGAGTGTTTTCTAGCTAACAGAAATAGTTTGAAAAGCCTGATTTTTCCTTCTGTGGAGAAACAATCCCCCCATGGCAAAATGGGAACAGAGAAGATAGTATGACAGATGGTTTTGGTTTGTTTCCTTTTTTCTGGAGTATCTTCCCTGTTCTAGGGAAGAGTGCCATGCTCTAGGAAAAGAATCCAGCCTCACTTGTCCCCCTGAGAAATCTCCTTGAGTGCTAAAATCACCTTAAATATCCTGGCTAAAAATATCCTGGATAAAAGTGCCAGGCTTAAGCATGTTCTTGATAACCTAGTAAATAACTTGTCAACAAAGTTGAAGCTGTATTGCTTTCTGAAAACAACTGCCTGTCATTGCAACAGGCAGTCCATGGAGTTAGTGATGCTTCCATTCTGTGTGCTTCATTCCCTGCATTTCCCACTCTAGCCTAAAAATTGATCATTATGAGTTTTTCCATGAGGAAAAGAATATTTTTGCCTGCAGGCCACTGTGAGGTTGGGTGGGTGGGTTGGTTTGTATCTGGAACTGCCCTTTTGGCCACTATTTTCCCATGTCTAGCATTTGCTGGTGTAGGTTCCTAGCCACCCTAAAGCAAGGTGAAGAACTTGAAGTGCTGGCAGACAGCATTTGAAACATTCTTTTGTAGCTAGGCAGTCAAGCACTGGGTTTGTAGCACCAGAACTAACCCCCACATCTCATTTCTTTTTCCTTACAGACTAGTACAAGCAATGTTATCTTGAAGACTGGCTTTGATTTTCTAGACAACTGGTAAAAGCTACTTTAGATCCAACCAATTCTGGGGAAGGAGTGGAATATCCTTCTCCTTGTATGTTCATTTCCTAGCATTTGTGTCTTTTTCTAGAAGTAACTTCCAAACTCTTAAATGTTGCCTTTGTATAAACTTTTGTAATACCATATGCGTTTTTGTTTTATAAACAGTGATAGAAGTGTGGTTTCAGTTGGATATTTTTTTAAGATCTGTTAACATTTTTAGTAGCTACTGTATTGAGAGGATGGGAGCAGTTACCATAGATGTGTTCAAGAAGAAACAAATGAGACTCTCCATATCCTAGAAGTGGAACCTCCAGTCCCAGGTTGCTAGCACAGCTTGTTAAGAAATAGCTCTGCACAAGCAATGGTTCCAAACAAGTGAGTAATTCCATCCTTCAGATAACAAGCAAAAACCAGTATGAAAAATAAGCCTACAGAAGAATTGCATTGATTTCTCTATTTCTTTTAGTTTGAAGGTAACTTTTGTACCACTTAATTGAAAACACTTTTGTTCTGAAGAGGGCAAAGGCCTTGCCAAAATGATGGATCCAAAGAAGCACTGTGTTTGTATCCTGCAGATCTGCTAGAATAGAAAAGAGTGTTAGAAAAATGTCCTGGGGAAATGATGGGTGTTTCTGGGCTGTGGGTTAAAGGCTTGGGTGGGTGGAGGGAAGCAGGACACTGACAAACACCTAAGGAATGGGAGAAACTGTCTTCAGGGAACAGAAGCCTAATGTTTCACTGCCTCCTTACTACAGCATAACTCCTCATCATAGCAGTGCTGGGAGTTGCTGGAGTGTGGATTACCTTTGTGTCAGGAAACCACTATGTTTATGGGAGGCTATAGCAGAATAAGGCTTCTTTGGGTTTCAAGCAACTTACTGTCTCAAGGACTCATCAACTTTGGTGCTCTTTCCTCCTTGTGGGTACATTCTCTTCAGCATTCAACATCTGGGTTACATTTGTTCCCGAGGTGCAGAGAGGCATCTCAAGGTGGCCCTCAGTGGACTTGCCTCCAGTTCTGCTTTCAAACGAGCTTTGTTTGGTGTTTCAAACGTAGAGAACAAGTCTAGCTGTCATCTGAACCTGTTGTCTCTGCAATGCAGCATGATTTACACACTGACTCTCACTGTGTTTACCTCACCTTGAAGCCTTAATTCCCCCTGTGCACAGCCAGCGACTGGTCTGCTCCAATGCCAAAGGTTTGACCTTTTCTTTTACCTCAGCAATAGTTCCACAGCATTTGTTTGGGGTAGAAGGTGAAACACAGGGCTCTGATGGGTCCCAGCCAAGGCTACAGGAGGGTCACCATCTCCTAGACCACAGTTGTGCCAGGTTTCTCATGGATAGCACTTGATGCTTGGTTCAGTGCCAGGGGCAGTTAAATGTGCAGAGTTGGATGCTGCAGGATTTTCTTCTGCCTGTTACAGGAAGAGTTGGAGACATCCTGGAAGAATCCTTGCCTCTAATAGGTGTGCTCCTTGCTCTGAACAAGCAGAGGATGCAGACAGAACATTGAAACTTCCTTGGCGATCAAGAAAAATGCCATAAGCTGCTCCCTTCTGACCTCCCACCTTTCCTCCCCCCAAAAAAACAGAACCACCAAGCAGAAATCACTTGTTTCTGCCTGCCTGGACTTTACTTTTTTATTAGCTGACCTTATTTTAGCATTTGCTACAAGCACTCAGCATTAATATTCAGCTTAGAACAACTTCAGCTCAAATCCTTTGGGTGTGTCATTAGTATTGCCTTCATTTCAAAGCTAACAAACATTAACCCTGGGTTTACAATTACAAGTGAATATCATTTTCTGTCCATTCAACTCCTGAAAAGTTAACAATCCAAGAGGAAGATGAACATTCTAATCTTACTTTGATAGGGGGAGAGCTGAAAGGAAAGTCTCCTGCTAATGAGGAGGGTTATTTTAAGCCTCTGCTAAATACCTTAAAGCTTCTTAGGGAAGAAGGTGGGCTGCCTGTCTCTTCCATTGGCTAACTTGACCCTAACACACACTGGGACCAGCTGGTAGAACATGCTGCAGAAATTTTTACTTCTCCTGGTAGGTTTTTTTCCTGTGCTTTGACAAGAATTGATGCTCCTTCTTTCTTTAATATGTTTTTATTAAACATTCTTACGAAAAATAAATTGTACTTGGTCACATTTTATATTAACAATGTTTTAATAAAGTCACTTTAAATAGAAAGTTCAAGGCTTTTGTGCTGCTTTGTGCTTTCCTTGGTGTCACTGGTGGTGTTTGGGGCATCTTGAGTCTTCCTGAGAGGCAGCCAAGAATGATCTGGTCAAGAATTTAGGAACTGAATTTTCAGATCAAGGTAAAATAAAATAAAATGAATACACTGCAGCTGTTTCTCAAGCTTTTAAGTGAGGCTGTTTGGGGAGGTATCTTCACTTTAGCATTTTATGGAGGGGAACAGGGTGAGATTTGGGACTTTATTTGTCAAGACTAACATGTATTTCTACTGAGCAGTAACAGAGTTAAAGCTAACACACCTCACCCCCAGTATCTTCAGGAAATCCAGAGCAGTTTCTGGATCAGTATTGCAGGAGCCATGTGGAAACTGCTGTGGTTTAACCCTGGCTGCCAACAAAGCACCTCTCCCTTCCCCCAGGAGGGATGGGGGAGAAGCAGAAAGGTAACAGTGAAGAAACTGGTGGGTTGAGGTAGCAACAGTTTACCAGGTGAAGCTTTTGGGCAGTTTCCTCTCAGCTGATGGTTACAAACAGGCATTAAAATCACGTCCCTGAAAAGGTGATGCTGGCAGAGGCCACTTTCTGCCCTTGTCTTATGCAGCTGGTTCTCACAGTGTAAGAGAATGAAACGTGCAGCTACAGGAATAGTTTCTCTCTCCACATCTGCTCCTTTCAGAAATGTATTTTGAAAAACAACTCAATGTGGTTTACACCTGAGCTGAATTTTCTACTGACAACTAAAGCAGTGTTTGAAGAAGAATTTGCTCTGGAGAGCCCCAGCTGCTAATTAAGGGGTGATATTCCAACTATATTTAGGATCTGGCCTACACGTGGTTTGCTTCAGTCTTGGTTAAGCTCTGTCTTAGCTTTAAAAAAAGTCTTTTCTAATAATGGCAAATCCCCAGCATCTGGGCTCTGTCTCAGCACGTGGACTCGGCAGGTCTTGGGCTGAGAGAGCTGCAAAGGCAGAGTAGAAAACACACTGCAGCCACCTGCTGAAGGACTGGGGTTGTTTTATTCAGATGCTGAGGTGCAGACAGCACACAGTTCTCTCTCAGGTCACAGCTATGGGTGCTGGAGCAGCACCAAGCAGGCACAGTCCTGTTGATGGCTTGGCAGCAGCATCCCCCGGAGAGCCTGGAAGCCCTGTCCCTGAGATCCAAGCCCAGCTCTCTGGGGATGGTATTCACAGGCAGGCCCCTGGGCTCTTCTGTCCAAGTCTGCCTGTGAATCATTTGAATCAGTGTGTTCTTGTTCCACGAGGACAAACCCAGTTTGGTTGTCCTGCATTTGTGAGTTAATGAGTTAAAATGCAGTGGAAGCCTTTACAGAGCAGGTAAGCCAAGCTCACCTGATCCTTCTCAACAGGACAACTTCTCCAGGTCTGTTGAAAAATCTCTGGTTTTGCCACCTTTTCATAGGTGGGCTTTACACCTCAACACATAACCAGGTCATTCCTGAGGATCTACACTCTCATCTGGAGAGCTTCAACCCCACCTACTAGAGCCAATGAATGTGAGGTGGGAGATGATCACCAGATCAGTTTGCATCCCTAATCCTTCAGCTCCCCAGTGGTACTGAACTGGTCCCAGCTGATGCTGATCTGAGACCCAAGTGTATTCCATCCCAGTGGAACAAAGAAGGAAATCTCAGAATTAGGTCCTCTCCCCAGGGGCATTGCTCCTTCCTGTTCTCCCTGCCTTTCAAGGTGAGGATGCTGAGGGACACATCTCACCCTCTGCCTCACCAGCAGCCTGGGTTTCCTGCAGGCCAAGGTCATGTGTTCTGCATAGGAAAGGCACCTTCTCTTAGGGCAGCTGCTGGGGGGGTCAACCACCCATCACCCCTAAACCAGGGAGGGAAAGAGTCAGCTTTGTTTTTTGAATGTTCCAACCATTTCAGTGACCAACCAGAGGTTTCCACGACCTCAGCCTTAGCTTTCCTCCTTACCAAAAGTGGCAAGAGTGCCAGCAATGCTGGAGTTCTGCTGGCCATTTGTCTCCTGGGCTTGTGCTCTGAAGCCAAATAACCCGAGTGAAGGCAGCCTTGGGAAATTTCCCACTTGAGGTGAGATAAAAAGTCTTTCCCAAGGACTGGTTTTGTTGCCCTAAAACGCCAGCTGCTATGAAAAGATTCAGTGGCACGTGTGCCAGCATCACTATCGAGCTGGGCTAAGAAAGAAGGGTGATGGAAGATGGAACAGAGTTGAAATGGAAGGAGAAAATTCACTGCATGGCTCCTCTCCACCCTGACATTTCCCAGCGACGTGAGCTGAACTGCTGGCTCCACTTAGCTTCGTGGCAACATCTACTTTGACTTGGAGGAAGCCCGGCCTTTATGACAGCTGTTTGTTATTAGAGGATTGACTGAACATCCTGCTCTCCTTGCCACATTTTTCAGGGATTAAATCTGCCAAGAAGGAAATTTCTGCTGTGTGCCTATAAGCTTATGTTTAAGAAACACTGCTCTGGCCCATGCATTGTTCCAGACTCTGGCTTCCACCCCCATTTGGCTGCAGCTCAGTTTCTCTGGAGTACAGAATAATGCAAATGCTTGTGGCCAGTAATTACAGCTTTTTTTCTTTCCTTTTCATTTCTCTATCCTGGAGAAACCAAGCTGCTGCCATTGATTCAGGCACCTAGGAGCTCCCACCAGGCTGGCAGCAGTGCAGGCAGCAACTGGCAGCTGCTGGAGGGACCGAGGTGCCAGTAGCTGCTGCCCAGGGCTGCAGCACTGCCTCTAAGCCCTTTAAGCAAATCCCATGACCTGCAGTCTGAGAAACACTGAGCTGGCTCCAGAAACTGAGTCTGGCCAAAGTCACAGCAGAAGTACTAATAGCTGAGAGTTTCTTGGCTTGATGCCCTGCCAACACAGGAGTCCTGCTTATTCCTTGTCCTCTCCTTTGTCCTCTGTGGCTCTCATCTCACAGAGAGAATGATCTCGCTGTCACTGAAGCCATGCAGTGTCATCTTAGCAAGAAGATGTAAAGTTGCACGACATTTTAATAACATAGCTGGGTGTCAGTTTCTTCTTCCCCAGGCACACCTGGTGTTTTAAATTTCATGCAGATCTTGGCTGCATTTCCTCCAGAAACCACTAAAAGGAGGTGAGGAAGGGAAAAAAAATCCCAGAGCAAACCATTTTGTCTGCCCAAGTTGTACCATATCTCTACCACCAGCCTTAGGTTGATGTATTAATTGTGATGTAAACTCAAGCAACTGTGTGGAAATCCTGCAACAGCCCCAGGGAATCTCCTCATCACTAAAATTTCATCAGTGATGTTGCAGGAGCACAGATGATGTAAGAACAAGCTTAGTAAAGAGCAATATATGCCCCTGTTTGGTCTTTCCACTAGCTGGGTCAAATCCAGTGCTGGCCAGGAGCAAGCAAAACTTGCTTATGGATGAAGCAACTTCTGCTCTGTAGCCCCGTGTGGTCTCTCATCAGCACCTCTCTGCCAGAAACACTTTTTTCTTCCCATTCCCAGTGTGGCAGGAACTTGCCCAAGCACCAAGCCAGGTCCCCCAGACCTGCAGCCATGCTCCAGTGCCTGAGACCTCTCCCAGCACGGACAGTCCCCTGTCTAGGTCAGTTCTAGCAGACAGCTCACTTTTTTGGCTTATTTGGGCTCTCCAGAGCTCTAGGGGGGGTCCTGGCAAATGGAGCAGGAACTGAAAACTGCCCAGGTGGGCACAAGCTCCCCCATCTCCAGCCCAGCCTGCTCCAGCACTGGGCTTGCCCTTTTAAAGGAAGCTTTCCCCTCTTGGGCTGCCGGCTGGCTCCCCAGCAGTTTGTTATTGCAGAAGCAGCTTAGCAAAGGGCCCGGTGCCAGGATGGGATGCTTTCCCTTTGAGGCATTTAGCTGCCAGTAGCCTGTAAGCCAGGCACCAGAGCCCGTCTGCAGCCCACTGCTGTGATCCTCGTGACCCTCAGCACACAAAAGCATCTCATCGTGAGCTGGTATCTGCTCCTCAGTTTTCTGCCTTCTTGCCAAAGCCTCCACCCCTGCAACCAGCACCTCAGTGGCCAGGCCAGAGAAAAGCTTCAGCAGTTAGAGCAAAGTTTAAAATTCCCTGTGCAAACTTCTCATGCGTGCCTGGAAAATGAGGCCCAGAAGTATTTGCAAAGCACGGCGGTTATGAGGCCGCTGGATTTTTGTGGGCATTCTTTAGATATGTTATTTTTGTCTCTCTCCACATCTTTTTTCCACCCTAAAGGGTGCAGAGCCTTTAGATGTGCAGAGCCAGCCCTCGGTTCCTTTGGTGGCATCAGCCCAGAGGTGGGCACTGGGGACCACAGGGTCACCAGCCTCCCACTGCCCTTTCCTCACATGCTGCAGAGCCCAGCTCTTTTCTCACTCCAGCATCACTCCCTGAAGTCAAAGGACTTTCACCAGGGCAGAGCCAGAAGAGGAGATGGAAAAACAGGGTCGTGATGCTAATGTCTTGGTAAGGGAAGTTACATGACAATAAACAACAGAATCAGGGCTGGCTTCTGAACCTGGTCTCAGCAGTCTGTGCCTGTAGTTACAGAGGACTTCAACTGATGTGAAAAAAAACATCCAAATCCTGACTCCTTTCAGCTGCACAGATTCAGTCCAAATCCACAAAAGCAACAGCACTGAGCCCTTCTTAGCTCATTTGCAACGACTCCCCCAGGGCACTACTTTTGCTAGAACTGCCATTAGCATTTACTGTTAAGTTCACTAGGAGGCACCTCTGGTTTTAATTAAATAGCCCTTATAATGCTTCCTCTGGCACTCTTTTAGTATGGAAAAAATGAGCCTAGGCTGTAGACAGATAAAAAAGCTATTAATTCCAGGACTAACAATGCCAGATCAGTAGAGTTGCAAAGAGATTTCTCTTCCTAACCCAGCCCAAACAGCTGGCTTTCAGTATTTGGATAGGAATGTACCAAATATGACAAAAATGTCTTTATCTGGAGGAGCTAATTTTAGACCCCAGTTTTGGCCAGGCAGTGGAAATACTTAGGGAAGAGAATAGTAAACTTACAATGAAGAAAATGTTTTTGTAGGACACATTGCACCCAGCGTGTCAGAAGCAGTGTCCTCACTATGTCCATCCCAGGGAGACCCTGGAGAGGCTGCTCAGCCACTCTGCCACACACAGCCAGCAGCAGCCACCCCCTTGGCCCCTCTGCAGCTTCTCCCTGTCCTGTAACAGCTCCAGCCCGCAGACCACGATGGACCAGAGCTCTGAATGCTCCCAGGACTGCAGCCCAGCCTGAGCAGCACCCAACCTAAGCTTAGGGGCTCTGAGGGAGCTGCATTTGACAGCTTGCTCCTGCAAGGCTGTCAGAGGTGATTGCCAGTACCTGTGGTGTCTCGACCCCCAGACCCACCCCACATCTTCACCCATCCTGGAGAGACAAGGATCGGGTATTGCCACCAGGTTCCTGCCCCACAAAAGAGGGAAAATCCAGCATTCTGGAGCTCCCACTGCCTCCAGATGGGAGTTTAACTTAAAAAAACAATGGCAGCAAAAGCAAAGTAGCTCCAGCATCCTCCTGGCACACAGACAATGCTGCTCAAGTCCCTGCTCTGCTCAGTCAGTTGAACCAACTGCGCAGGGCTGAGCAGCTGCAAACCAGAGCTGGGGAGGGGAGTGACTTTCCTGAGGTGGGTGAGGACTAAATCCAAGCTGCCAGATTGCTTCAAAAAAAGCAGACAAGCCGTGTGAGTGCATTCACCACACCTAGCAGTATAAACAGAGTCATTATAACCCAGTTAAAGAGAGAGGAAACACACGTGGCACATAAACAAGTTGTTACTGGAGAGGTGCACTGAAAGATTTTTAATTGATCCAGAGCTCTGCTGTTTAAAAAATTCATAGGCTTCAAGTTACTTCTGTCACATTTAAAATGGCTTTTGAGTTTTACAGCCTCGGTGCTTGTCACCAGCTGCCTGCACAATGTGCTCAGTTCAAAAGCTGTTACCTAGAGCAATTTTATGTAACACAGGGGGGTTTTCCATGCCCAGCCATTCCAGGAGACAGCAGGACTCAGAATTGCTGGTGGTTGTAGGGAGGGGATGTTCACAGTCCTGAAGGACACCAAGTGTCAACAGGATGCCAACAAATACACACACATATTTTTTACTGGGGCTTAAAATGCTCACTCTTGGTAACAGCAACTGGAGCACTGACAACCTGCCAGCCTTTCCCCTTCAGCAAACCTCAGAGGGCTGGGGTCAGCTCCATTGCCAGGCTCTTTCCAGAGCTGGATCTTTGCTGGCCCTTTGGGCAGCATGGCTGGATTTCCACCCTGAAACTCCTTCTGCTCTGAGCTGGGATTGGGACATTGCTGTGGGATAGCTCAGCTCAAGCCTTAGCCTGCAAACTTGGTCTGAGCTCAGGTCACTCACTTCACCTCCAGATGCCCTTACAGGTTGTCCTGTGGGGTTCCTGGTTGGGTGTGTAGAGCACATACAAGCCTAAGGACAGTAACATTGACATTTGTTGTCACCTTTTCAGGCCCATCTTGATCAATGCCATGGGGGGCTGTGAATTAGTATTTTAGATATGACATTGAAAATGAGAATAGAAATACAAGATGAAAACTTGCTGGCAAAAGCAGTTGCTAATAACCATGGTAAAGTCCAACTGCTCATGCTCCTCATGGCCCATCTCAGCCTGGGTGAGGTGCCAGGGTTACCCTTCCCAAATTACTCACAGCCCCCAGTTCTTTGCTGTGAGGAGCCAGAGGGGGTGGCCCTTTCTCAGCTGACTGCCTGAGCCACAGACCAATGAATGAACTGGCAGCAGAACATGATTTTGCTCCAACCTTGAAGTTACTCCAAAGAGCAAGCCTTCACATAGTGCCTTGATAATTGAAAGTGCCCTGAGATGCCTGTTCTGAGACCTCCAGTGAAGGCAAGAGGCTCTGATCCTGCTATTGAATGGTGACCCTCACCCCAAGCTGAATGCCAGCACGCGACCCAAAGCATCATTTAAACAAAAAGCATCCTCTGAAGTCACTTGGAAGCAGCCTCATGGTGTGAAGTGCAAGAAACAGACCTTTATAAGTCACTCGAGCTGGTGGCAAAGAAGTCTTAGTGGATGCTAGCTGAAGCTATGGGCTGGTGGTGGCATGAATGTCCCCATGCTTTGATAGGCTTCATGCTGTGGCTCAGCACAGGGATGCTGCCACGGTGTGAATCATGGCCAGACAGTTCATTACCAGCAACCAAGGAGGTGTCCTGCAGAGGTGGCACCAGGAGGCAGGAGGCCTCTCCACTGATGATGTCCCCCTGAGGGTCACATTTTGGGATTTCCAGGTGATCTGCAGGGCAGACCACCTTGAGTCAGGGGGGCTCTGGGTGTCACCCCACTGCTGAGCATCTCACCCTCCTGTGACAGCCAGCAGGGCCAGCTGGAGCAGAACAGGGTACTGCATGCCACCAATGCTGAAACATAGCTGGCATCTCTGATTTGAGCCTCAGGAGCACTGAAAACCCTCTCGAGTGGCAGCATACCTTGATAAATCACCTCAGTTGATGCTGCTTGGCCTCAAGCTGGCTTGCAGATGGGAAAGGCTAAGTGCACCAAGAAGAGGCAGAAATGCCTGGGATATTTTTGTTGCTGTCCAATGCAAATTTGACTGAGAATAAATCTACACGTGCAGAGAATATGCAGGACCCATGCTAGAAGCATGAAGTTAAGCAGCAAATACCTGCAGGGTGCAGAGAGAGCATCCTTCAGACCTCTGCATCAACACCAGGGATGGCTGGTTCCTTGTTTCCAGAAGACCAACCACACTCCAGAGGCTTCACCAACCTACACAGCAAAGGGACCAGATGGAAAAAAAAAACCAAAGGCATTTTGCTGGGAGTTCTGCATTCTCTATTGCCTGCTTGGCCAAGGCACTTGGACATTACTTAGAGGTGGCTGTCAGTACCTTTAGGGGACCAGCTGCCTCACTACTGGGGTGGTTACTGAAGCCTTGTACATAAGCTGCACAGAAATATATTTAAATAAATAAATA
>VWZY01004558.1:4391-15322 GCA_013399075.1 Chloroceryle aenea
ATTTTTATTGCTGATCTTGACGCTAAATGCCATGGGTCTGACCCTTAGGTCAGTTTGGGTCAACTGGTTATGTCCTCTCCCAGCTTCTCCTGATCCTCTAACTTACTTGCTGGGGAGGCAGAGCTGGGAAAAGAGAAAGCTCCAGTGCCATGCAAGCACTGCTCAGGAACAGCCACAGCACTGGTGTGTCATCACCACAGCTTTAAGTCACAAATCCAAAATACAGCACCATCCAGGTCAAAATTAACTCCAGACAGCCTCAGTATAATATGTCTACCTTAGTATCTGTGCTGCCCATATTTAATCCTTAGCAAGTATGGGACTTGACCCTTCAGTAAAATCATGCAGAGCCCAACAGCATTGGCTTCAAGGAAAGCACATCAGAGCAGCTTCCTATTGCAGGACCAGATCCTTGGGTTGTGAACATCATATAAATAACATTACCTGCTTCCTTAACCAGCTTTTTATGGGCATGGCACTTCCCTCCGAAAATTATTTTCTCCACTTAAACAGAATAAATATTTTGAGTATTTGCTATTCAAAATTATTGTTATTACAGTTTTCACCACATTTCCAGGTTTCTCTATAAAGGAAAACTCCTCCATAAAACATGAAACCCACAAATGGACAGTAAAACCATTTTTCATATAGGAAAGAGCACACTGAATTTGAAACAAGTGAAGTACTATTAACAGGGCTCATCCCTCTTGTCAGACATCTTGTCAAGTGGCTGCAGTTTAAAGGCTGTCTTGTCAGTCACCACCATTCACTAGTGAAAGACAAGGAAGACAGTCCAAAGACTGAAGGGGTTCTCTGGTGCTGCCTCACTCCACACAGTGCTCTACAGACAATGTGGGGGATTTCTCTGCCTGTTGAATGCTCCCTGCTTCCATGGGCTTTATAGCATAAAGGCCTGACCCACAAAAATCTTCCAGTCCATTAGTTCATGGGTTTTAAACCCACACCTAAAATGCTGTCCTGAAAACTGTTTATTTACATGAATTACACTAAAACACTACTGTTAACCCTGGAAGGCATTTAAGCAGCACAGAGCCACTTGCTCCCTTCCACACCATCAACCCCAAATGGTATGGAGAATGATAAAGCATATAACCATGAAAACTCATAGGTCAAGGTAAAAAATAGCTTAATGGATGAAGAAGTGGAAGAAGAAATATGGAAAACAAAACAAAGCAAGGCATGCAAAGACAATTGCTAACTACCTCCCATGCTAGAACGATGTTCCCCAGTTCCTGAGCAAATGATAGGTAACCTAACTAACCCCACCTCCACTCCCTCTTACTGTTGAACATAAAACTGTAGGCATGGAAAATCTCGTCAGTAAGTTTGGGTCATCAGCCTGGTTGTGTGTCTTCCCAGACACTGGTGCACCCCAATCTTTTCACTGAGGGCCAGAGTGAGCAGAGGTGGCTTTGACACTGTGCAAACGCTTTTCAGTAGTATCTAAAATATTGGTGTGTTATCAGCACCACAGGAACTGCTATGGAGACCATTATCTCCATCCCAGCTAGACTCAGTACAAATGCTTTAAATCAGTAACTGCCCACTGGCAGATGGTGCTAACTCTGGCCTACCTGGCAAATGCATGTGTCCTTTCAGTCTGCCTTTTGGCAGTCCCATGCTTTCCACTGTTATCAAATGTTATGTTTTCAAAACAAAGACAAATGCATCTCATTGCCCCATGTAGTGACTGTAAGAAAATTGCTTTTGCAGTAAGCAGATGTAAGTTGCTTGAAATTAATTTTTCTAATATGGCCTGGTCCTGCTTTCCTGGACAGGATCTTTTATTTCTAAATGGAAACTCTCTGTAGGAATTTACCTGTAGTGGAGCCTTTTCAAACTTTAACATCTTAATAAAACAGCACAATTAGATTGATTTCCTGTCTTCAGTTCACTTATCATAGCTATGACAAATAGATTTAATTTGTTCAGTTAAGTACTACCCAAAAGCTTCTCTCTTCAGCAACTTGCACTTGATGCGAATTATTTCACTGACACTGAAATGGTAACTTCAGTGATGGTGACAATGGGGCAAATTCCTTTGATACCACTGGAGTTGCAGTTGCTCGCATCAGGCTTAGTGCAGCTCTTAATGTTTACTGGAACGGGCAAAGCTTCAGCAGCTTGGAGCAATTGGATGGCTCATGGTCTTGGGTTGCTATCTGTCTATTTATAAAGTGACAGTTGCCATGGTATCTGAGCACCACTGGAAAGGCAGCTTGTTGCTGCAGGCCTAGAAGGAGCATCTAGCTTAGCCAAGCTCTTAAAAGTGCTATCATGCCAGGGCTGTTCAACAGCATGTATGCACTGGCCCCAAAATAAAATGACTTAATTTGAACTTGGCTTCTCTGGAAGCTGTGATTTTGAACTCCCCAAAATAGCCGAAACCCAAGAAGCTTGATTCCTTATTTGCTGGGCAAGTCCAGTTGCAAAAATATCCAGCTGAATGTTACCTGGTCTGTGAGCTGTGTTTTAGAATTAAAATGACCACAGCCACTATCTTTTGGGATGATTCACTGACAGTAGTATACTTTCAGGTGTATGATAAAAACACAATCACAGTACTGGATCCCTTTGGAATTGTAGGCAAAGCATCACTTATCAAAGAACCTCTGAACAGGCTCGTGCATGACTTGGAAAGCAGAGTGCTCAGACTTGCCAAACCAGTTGCAGCCTAGGCATGGACAGGTATCTAGGGTACTTTATGATTAAAACTCAGGTATCTATGTGCTTGGATTTTTCTATGTACAAACCGGACATACATGAGTCCACCACCCAAAGGGACTACCCACAGGAGTCTGAAAAGCTGGAAAGCAAGGTGCTGGAGGTCCTGGTGGACAATGAGTTGATCATGAGTCAGCAATGTGCCCTTGTGGAAAAAAAAACCAAACAGGCCAGTGGTATCCTGGCTTACATTAGGAAGAACTTGACAAAAAGTCAAGGGATGTGACCCCTCCTCTCTGCACAGCACTGGTGATGCACATGCAGATGCAACTTGCATGTCCACCATGATGCAACTGGGTCCACCCAGATGCAACTGGGTCCACCATGAACATCCTGGACTGAGTCCAGTGACCGGCCNTGAGTCCAGTGGCCTGCCATAAATGTGATGGACTGGAGCAGCTTTCATCGAAAGATAGGTTGAGAGAGATGGGACTGTTCCACCTGAAGAGAAGGCTCAGGGCAGGTCTTACAAATGCACCTAAATACCCAGTGGGAGAGAATAAAAAAGATGGAATCAGGCTTTTCTCAGTAATGCCTGCTGAAGGGGGGTGAGGCAGAGAGCACAAACCAAAATAAAAGACATTCTGTCTAACCATGAGGAAAAAAAAAAAAATTACTGTGATGGTGATCAAACACTGGAACAAGTTATCCAGACATGATGTGTAATATTCATCCTTGGAGATATATAAAACCAGACACAACCCTGAGAAAGCTGCTGTACATGACCCTGCTAGAAGTGCCCATCAGCCTCAGTGACTGGTTTTTTTAACCTCATGGATTGGATGTTTTCATTTAGTTTTTAAGTGTCTAAACTCTTCCATATTAAGAGACTTAGCTATTTTGTCCCGACTGCCAAAATGCAAACCAAAAGTAACTCTTGATTATTTTATAAAAATTAAATAGAAAAGGAAAAAAATGCTACTTTATATAATATTTATCCCAATCTGTGAGTGAAATTTTACTACAGAATAAAATCAGCATTATAGTTCTCATTTGAAGAAGTTAATTAAATTCCTGCTCAGCATACAAAACAAGGTGTAGCATGCAGTTATACCATGTCATATGATCAGAGAGACACTGTAAGTTGGATATACTTTTTATAAGAAAAGTTCACAACGGAAAAAGTTGAACAGTACATGAACCAAATTCTCACTTTTCAACAGTACAAGAAAAATACTCTCTTGTAAATCTAAGGACTGTGGGAAAAAATTGTCCCAGCACTAGTGAAGAATGTCTAGGGAAGGAGAAATGGCTGAGTTTCAGCTAAATGTAGCTACCATGTTTCACTTAACACAACCTAAAGAATATATTTTCCCTATTGAAAATGCAAGTTAGCACATTTTATGTACAGTCTAATCTTCAGAGAAAGAATGAGAATTCAGCACCTGCATCGTGTCTCCTTTTGAAAACCTTAGGCATCTTGAATAACATCTCTGAGATGAGCATCTACAAGGATTGGGTTTTTTTGGTTGAGGAAGCACTTCAGCTTGATGCATGCCAAATTTTCAGCACTTGCAGACTTGCCATTATTTTACCTTAGAGCTTGTTTATATGTGCACCCTTCCTTCAAGCACCACCCAATCTGTCATAAACAATGGAAATAAGATGAAAGTCTGCCTGTTTTCATCTACACTCTTTGTCAGCTCGATTTAAATCACTCTGCAGGAGAGAAACCTTAAACAACTAGTGAAAATGGGAACATCTGACTTCTGGTCAGCTTTGAATTTGCTCCCAGAGATTCTCAAGAAATTGCTTTTAAATCCAAGTATCTCCCTGCTAGTTGAAGAAGTTGAAATGAGCCATTTGAAAGATTTTTTCAGCATCTCTGAATGGATCACTTATGGAAACATTCTAAATAGAGTAACTAGAGCTGTAAAAATCTTGGTTAGTCATGCAGCTGCAAGTAAATCTAAGGATTATTAACCACTGGTAAATCGTGGCATAGGTACTCCATTTTTAAAAGTAGTTTTTGCCTCATTAGGTTGCTTCTCTGCAAATGAGAAATTTGTTTTAACTACGTTGTTTTGAATTGCTGCAGGAAAAATCTATCAACCACAAGGTGCCTTACTGCTAAGCTCAGCCCCCAAAATGTTAATAACTCCAGCAGGTATTTCTGCTTTTTAGGCTACAGAACTCCCTTTCTCCCACTGCTCTCTTTTTCAGAAGCAGACACAAGTATGACTGAATTCCATCATCCTCCCCAGCTACCACTAAAGCAAAATCCAGTGTCAGTCAGTCAGTGGTGATAAAACGTCTGTGCACAGTCAGTGTGAAAGCAAAATCTGGTCTCAGTACATTTACTATGGTGAGCATTGTTAATGTAACCAAGAAAACTTCCGTTTTGATGGTAAGATTAGGCTCCATATTTCCACAACAAATAGTTTGAATTTTTAAAAATGTTAACCTTGATTATAAGTATTAAGAAGTTGGCCTTACTTATTTAAGGAGTGTCTACTGTTGAGCATGTGGCCACTCATTCAGCAGCTCTTTCACAAAATAGAATGAGCCCTGTAAGATTCTCAGCACAATATTGCTTCCTTTCTTTTACTTCTGGATGGTTTTTCATCCTCTGTCCTTGAGAGACAGTATTAGGAATATATGTTATAAACACTACTACATCTCTGTGGAGTACCTAAGCAAGCCTTGGCACTGAAGCATTCAGATACTTACTGTCAGCATCTTTGTACCATTGTGAACTTAAAATCTTAAACTAAATGTCTGTTCTATGGGTTTTTTTTATAATGAGAATGAAAAAAGATAAAAGATCTNTTGTGGTTTTTTTGTAAAAGAAAAAAAAAAAAAAAAAAAAATTTTTTTTTTTTTTTTTTTTCCTTCTTCTTGGAGTATGGAGCTTAATAGACATTCTTAAAGCAAGATGTAGTGGCCAAGAAAATACAGGTGTCAACATATTCATGGCAAAAATATATTGCTTACTTCATATCTATAAACAAAGAAGCAATGTCTGAATGTTTCAAAAAGCGCAAAATGAAAGACTGATTACTGACTCAGTGTGTATTCTACTGGTACTTAATTAAAAAATAACAATGGTCTTGGCTCAGTAGCAGATCACCATTCACCAACTCTACTACTTGGACACAAAAGTGATGATTTTCTAATATCCTGTCAGATACAAGAACTGTTAGGGGGTTTTTGATTCTTTCATACTCATTCTCAAATGTATGATTGCCAAACTAAGTAAGGTCCGCGCACCTGTCAGAAAAGATAGTAACCCACAAAAGAATCACAGAATCATTTTGGTTGTAAGACATCTTCAAAATCCTCAAGTCCAACCTGTAATCCAGCACTTCAGATCACCACTAAACCACATCCCTCAGCACTACATCTACAGGTCTTTTAAATACCTCCAGGGATGGTGTCTCAAATCACTTTCCTAGGCAACCTATTTCAAGGCTTGACAGCCCTTTTGGTGAAGAAATCTTTCCTAATATCCAACCTAAATTTCCCCTGGCACAACTTTAGGTCATTTTCTCTTGTCCTGTTGCTTGTTACTTGGGAGAAGAGACTAACGCCCACCTCTCTACAACCTCCTTTCAGGTCGCTGTAGAAAGCGAGAACATCTTCCCTGAGCCTCCTTTTCTTCAGGCTAAGCAATCCCAGTTCCTTCAGCAGCTCCTCATAAAACTTGTTCTCTAGACCCCTTACCAGATTCATTGCGCTTCTTTGGATGCATTACAGCATCTCCATGTCCTTTTTGTAGTGAGGGGCCCAGAATTGAACACTCTTCCAGGTGCAGCTAGTACAGAGGGACCACTACTTCCCTAGTGCTGCTGGCCACACTATTCCTGATGCAGGTCCAGATGCTGTTGGCCTTCTTGGCTACCTTGGCACACTGCTGACTCATGTTCAGCTGGCTGCCAACAAGCAGCTCAGGTCCTTTTCCACTGGGCAGCTTTCCAGACACCCTTACCCAAGCCTGTTGTGTTTCAGGGGGTTGTTGAGACCCAAGTGCAGGACCTGGTACTTAGCCTTGTTGAATTCTACACCTTGGGCCTCACTCCAGAGTACTTCTGGTAGTTGAATCTGTAAGAGTAGTAGTCTCACTCTCATAAAATGACTTTGTTGTCTTTTTTCCGGAGATTTCTTCTGAGCAGCTCGTACTCAGATGGTGCTCAATGTCATTAATACTCAAAGTCTCATGCAAATCAGTGTTCCTTGCTTTAGTCATTCCAGGTTACATTTGCAATCAGAAAGCTCAAAAAAGAAAAAAAAAAAAAATGTGCACTGCTATAAAAACTTAATTTTCCTTTGCAGTGGCACGTGTATCAGAAACACCTAAATAACACAGCAGATAAAACCTATTGGTTTAGACATATTCAGTTATCCCCTTCATTTGCAATGCTTAGGAAAATGTCATGGGAAAAATGCCAACAAATGACTGACATTAGGAAAAAATAGCACAGACCACATTCTTATTATATTTGGAGGGGTAATTCTATCTGGAAGGTAAAAAGACTTTTTTTCTTTTAAATTTTATTTTAATCTTCAAGCTTTGAAAAACAAAGCACATCATCTTATAATTTCTTTTACAAGAGTGCGAAGCTCACTTTTGAAGAAAATGGAATTACACTTTATGGACAAAATGTGAACCTGTTGTGGGCAAACCACTTACACCAGCTGTGAAGCGTTACAGTTATTTACATTGAAGGACTACTTCCAGAAGTAAAACAGCAGTAGCCTTATTTTATCAGTGCACTACCTTACACCACTTCAGCAATAAACAGAATATGCTGGATCATCAAAACTCTAAAGCAGATTATAAGGATAGTTTCTGCCTGCAAACAAATCTGTTAGAAGGTGAAGAAACCTGAAATACACAAAGGTTTGTAGCTCAGATATGAATATTTAATATATAAATCAAGTTGCTGAAGTGTTCAAAAAGTTATATGAGCACCTGCTATATATTTGAAGCATCGATGACTTTCTGTTCCATTTAAAGCTTGCCCTACTATTTTCTTACTCAAACCATGGTGAGATTTCAGCACTTCTTTTAAACTCCAACTATTTCCAGTATGTGCTTTTCATTAAAAATAACTCTTTTTGCTTGAAGGATATTTGGAAGAAAATGAGGGGATCTTCATGCATATTTTTGTTCTTTCTTATAGAAAACTAAAAATTATTTTAGTTATTCACTAGACTGTTTGCTCTGAAAGTACTCTTGTACAAAACATAACATTTATTTTCATCTGTTGTAACTTGCCAACATGTAAGAATTTTTGAAAGAAAATATTTCTGGAAGTTCATGTTTTCGTGGGTTTGTTGCCTTTTTTTTTTTTTTTAAAAAAGAATTTTTTCTAAACTGTAGCTTAAGCTTTGAAAAAAATATAAAAAAAAAAAAAAAAACCTGCCACAGAAAACAAACCCCAAAACAACAAAAAAAACAACCAACAAGCCAAACCTGTTGATACTTGCCTGGCTTTAGAATACCAGTAAATTAAGCAACCTTGGAAATGTGTAGAACATACAAGAAAGTAGCCCTTAGGTAAAAGGAAGGTTGTTAATACAGGATTTCACTTGAAACATAAGTAGATTTAAATGTTTTCCTCTTCAATAGATCTGTGCATGTTGNCACAATTTTTCACTTGCCTTCCCTTTAATTTGCCCTTCTCTGTGCTTTCCTTCAGAGTCTACACTGCAGCTCCCACTGTTTTGCAAGTATCCTTGACTACAGCTCACATTCCTCCATCTCTGGCCAACTGGAGCAACTCCCTGGTATGATATAACCCAGATCAAAGGCAGGTTGCCAATCAGCAAATGAGTGACTTGTTGGCTCACAACAGAAGTGATTCAGCCACGATTTGGCCCCCTCTTTTCAGTCTTCAGTCTGGCCAAAGAATAGTTGTGGGTGATGGATCTTGAAGACAATGGATTGTAAGTCACAAGGAGATGTACCAATTAAAACTAAAAAAGGCTCTTCTGGAACTGGATGTAGTCACAAAGTTACTCAATCAGCAATACAGCTGCAGGGCAAAACCAGTACAGACCAATAATGCAGCAGATTTGTAATGTGCTTTTTCAAGGTGGCACAAAAATAACTTTGTTTTACAAAATTCTTTGATCAGATGGATAGCAGAATTTCTGTTGAATTGGAAAGAAAACTGAAAAGTATCTTAACAAACCTTTAAAGATTTTAACTGCTTAATATATATAAACCACCTGGAGTAGGTTCTAGGCACAAAGCCCACTATGTGCAAAGTGATATGAAAACATTTACAAAGCCCTGCTTGTTTTTGAAATCAAAGTACATCCTCCTACAAACATTTCCACTCCATGAAGTTACTCAGCAAGTTGTTACAAGGATATGTCACTGTTTGTTTTCACTACCTGTTCTTGGAAGGCTTGTTTTTTAAAGACTTTTCTAAATGAAAATAAAATTTTAAACCTCAAGTTTTTAAACCTACCTGTCATCATTCTTGTTGACAGTGGCTGTTTCACAGAATATTCCTTCAAAATATCCCTTTTCTTCCCATAAAGTAATTAATGCAATTTATTGAGCTGCAAGGGGAAATTCACTGTGTCAAACAAATATTCATTATTTCTACCAGTTGGATCACTAGAAAAAGAGTTGACCTCTGTATGATGCCCATAAGTCTGCCACTAATTTATTATTTATTTCGGAGAAATTATGTGCTGCCTTGTGCTTTCAAAGTGGGCACTGTCTGTCTGGAAGAACTCGGGTGCTTGGCTAAATTAGATTTGCAACATAAGAGTATTAGTCTCCACAGTATACTTGCAGACATAAGGAAACACCAAGGGAGAAAATTCACTGCTGTGGCATGCTGAGCCAGAAATTCTGCCACGATGTGTCAACATGGCTCCATATGCCAGGAGTACATAATAAGTAGGCCAGCATTAGGGAGCTGAACAGGAGTGTTGGTACAGTTTACTAATTCAGTTTAGCATCCAATTCAAGTTAATGCTGATTTCTTTAACCCAAGGTACAAGAGAAAATAAAGCAGTATTTCTCAGGAAGACAAAAATGTTGTAGTTCTGTGCAGTATGGTTCCAGAACCCTTTGGCAACAATTCACTTGCTGTTAAATTAAAACTGAAATAATTTGTAAAGAGGGACAAACACAGATCACACATGTTTACTTTCAGAAACAAAGTAAGAAAGGTTCCACCCATGACATTTCAAGTCCCATCTGCATTAGAGTCTTTGCCAGTTCTTAAAATCAGTGCTTTCTTTTTCCAGAGAGTCTTTGTGAGAGCCTGGTCAATAGACACAAGCCCAAATAAAGCTGCAGAACTCCTTTCCTGACTTTGATCTGTGGCTTATTGCTCCCTTGTAGGGTTTGTGGTAACCATCACAGTCCTTGCACAACAAATCTTCTATTCACCAGTGCCTGCTAACAGCCAGAATGTTTCTTGAGTAAAATTACCCAGCAATGTAAAAGAAACAATCCACTTACACGTTGAGTAACGCTGACTTGAAAGTGGCATTTTCGTAATGACTGAAATTTGAGATCTCCTCTGAAAGCTGACTTCCCTACTCCTCAATTCAGCACTAACATCTCCATAATTGCAACAGTGTTAAGGTACATATTTATTAATAGTTGCCATTGGTTTAACGGTAGCAGAAAATAACAAAGTATACAGAAGTCAAGGTGGCATGTTAAGGAGGTTACTTCTTTACAATCTCTATAGATTCTACTTTATCCCCTAGATCACGCTCTAATCAACTACAAACATAACTGCTTCTGTATGAAGTCACTGATATTCCAAAAATACCTATCAGATGAAATAACATATGGAAATTAGTTTTGAAGTTACACATCATCTACCAGCAAAAGCTGTATGTAGCAGAACTGGCTTAGTTAAATGTGCTTCCCACCAGCTGCTAGGAACTTCTATTTTGTATTCCTTTACAATTCCTCCTGAATTTCTTCCTACTGATTAGTTTTAACTCTGCTTATTTCTCTTCCCCATGAGGGCCTGCCTCTCATTTTTATCTCCTCTTGTGTTTCCTCTGATCCTCACTGCCTCTCCTCTGCTCCTCCCTCAAATACACAAAAGTCCATTTCTCTTCCCAACAGACCACACATACTAGCTAGGAACACAGAAGTAAGCTAACAGGTTTCATGCACACAGAAGGCGAGGTTAAAACAAACAAAACAACAAAAGAAACACAGACACACACACCCCACAACAAAAAAAAAAAAAAAGAAA
>VWZY01004559.1:8813-30687 GCA_013399075.1 Chloroceryle aenea
CTAAGTGATTTTAAAGGTGCTTGCTGACCCAAACTATTCTATGATTTCGACTTTTCTTTTTTTCTTTCTGATTCAGTGAGCCATTCATATCCCTGGCAGCCTTTTTAGTGATTGCACCAGGTCTTGTAGTGGCCTGGTTTAGGGCTAACCTAACTTTCTAATGATGCTGTGCCAAGCTTAAGGCCCCAAAAGAAATATCCAATGACATTGGTCTGGAACATTTAGAATTGTGTACTCTTCTTTTTTTTTTGTTGTTCAACATTACTGTAAATAGTATCAGAGCATACCCTTACAAAGTCTTAAGCAAGCGTCCAAGAAGGCCAATAGTATCCTGGGGTGCAGCAAGGAGAGTGTGGCTATCAGGTCGAGGGAAGTTCTCCTTCCCCTCTACTCTGCACTGGTGAGACCACATCTGGTCCCAGTTCTGGTCTCCCCAGTTCAAGAGGGACTGGGAAATACTGCAGAGAGTCCAATGGAGAGCTACAAAGATACTGAAGGGACTGGAATATCTCTCTTATTGGGAAAGGCTGAGATACCTGGGGCTGTTTATCCCGGAAAAGAGAAAACTGAGAGGGAACATATTTACAAATGTTTACAAATATCTGAAGGGTGGGTGTCAAGAAGAAGGGGCCTGTCTCTTTTCAGTGGTGCCCTGTGATAGGATGAGGAACAGTCGTCACAAACTGGAACACAGGAAGTTCCATCTCATTGTGAGGACAAAATTCTTTACTGTGAGAGTGACAGAGCCCTGGACCAGGCTGCCCAGAGAGGTTGTGGAGCCTCCTTCTCTGGAGACTTTCAGAACCCACTTCTATCTGTTCCTATGTGGCCTGCCCTTGGTGTTCCTGCACTGGCAGGGGGGTTGGACTCGATGATCATCTCCAGAGGTCCCTTTCAACCCTTACCATTCTATGATTCTATAATTGTTCCCCACTCTCATTTTCTTTTTTTATTCCTAAATCTTGTTAAGTCTATTTTCTGGATGCTCCCATAAGCACACACAGTCACTAGGTGGTGATCTTCTGTCAGGAAAAGCTTAAAATGTGGGAGGTACAGAATCATGAATAAAGGCTGAAAAATACCATAGAACATAGAGATCACTATTCTTTAATTATTGTTGCTTTTTCTTTACATTGTCATAAGAAAGTTGCAGATTGAAGAAAACCCTTTTTCAGATCCATTTAATTCAATAAGTACAAGTAATTTGTTATGGACCTTAATTCAGAGGGGGAGTGAGGACATGGTCTATGTCAATTATTATATCCTCCATTATCAGGCAGTTAGCACTGTTGCTGTGAAGACTTTGGGAAGGTGGGTGACATCTGATATTGTATTTTCAAAACTAATGTTTAAAAATATGCTTGGAGGCATTTTACAGAAGGGAATAAAGAAAGTGCTGAGCTTTACTTGGTTATGCTAAGCTTCTGTTCTGATAAATGTATTTGCTCTGCTTTATGTTTCCTCAATCTATAAAGAGGTACAAAAATGTTCCTCAAAACTGGGATGGTTTTCTACATTAAATAGCAGGGTAGTGCTTTATAGAACAGGAAATAGTTTGCAGGGAGCTTGGACTTTCAGAAGAATTATCTTTTTATAATTTTCAAACAGTTGTTAAAAGCCGTACAATTTTATCACACTTACTGCATTTCCAGTTGTCTCCAAGAATTTTGATTAGACAGGTAAAGTTTGCATTTCCAAAGTGAAACAGAAGTCTTGGTATTTGTGTTTTAAAAAGAAGCTGAAAATACTTTTTTTTTTTTTAATTTCTCTCTCTCACAGTTGCTGCTTGCAGAGTACATTATGAAACTCGCAGGGGAAAGCAGAGCACCTGTGTACTAAAATAAGTGATTTCAGTCCTATCTGCCTTTTGACATGTGCTTCTCCATAGCCTGATTCTCCTCTTCCAGCAAGTATGATTTTCCTTAGTCTGGTTACCATTCCTACATCCGCAAAGTTATTTGTCTTTGCAATCTCGGAGATGAAAAACACTGAGACAATGAAATAATCCAAGAAGCTTCTGGATAATCATCCTTGATCTTATAGTTTACCAGAAATTTTAATCTATGAGCACCAGATTTTGAAGTAGATAGGCAGAGAAAAAGGAAATACTGTTCAGAGTTCACAGAAACCTGTCTAGGAGCTCCTGAATGTCTTTTGGGAACTATTCCTGTGACAGATAATACCACAAAAATTTTCTGCCCAGAGCCTGTTCCTGAGAACCGCACAACAAAATTAATTTCTGGGGTTTCACTAAATAAGAATTAAAAATTACTTTTCTCCTTTATCTCTGCCCCTAAAAAATTCTTCCTAATAAACATTGTTAAAACCAGTACAGAAATGCTAAAGGATTTACACAGAAATATGGCAACCCACCAACCTTATGAACAGTAGAATCAGTTTTTGAAATCTAGACAACAGAGAAGGGAGAGGGGTAAGACTTTGGACAGGTTGGTGTAAAGAGATTTTTCAAGTCTAGTGATATCTATGGGGGCTGTGGGGTAAAAAATAAAAAAAAACATTTTTATACAAGCAGACCATATCCTTAGTGCAAATGTCATTTTGACAAAGAAGTCAGTACAGGTTATTTCTTTAGTGGCAGTAGTAATAGGCTGTGTCAGCAGAAGCAGTTTTGCTGTGCAAGCTGTATCTGTCCCGTTAGCGTCCATTAGCTTTCTCTGCTGTAGATCAGGCCTTTTAGAGGTGCTTCTTGCTTACTTACTGGTAGCAATCAAGAAATTAAGAGACTGCAAATGTAACTCCAAATTTTCATCTGATGAACTTACTAAATTTTACATTTATCCCTTTTAAATGTCATGGCTACTCCATCATGATCATGTCAGCATCACTGTGTATACTGATGATGCCCCCTGATATGAATGTGGCTTCTAGGCAAAAATTCAAACCGCACTATGTTAGTTTGCTTTTTCACACCAGGACATGCACACCTTGTAAGCAGCTCTGCAGCTTTTACTGCCTTAGCCCAAAGCTTTAGTCCTTTGCTTATGCCAAGTCAAATCATTTACTTCCCCTTGCAAGTAAGCATCTTAAATCCATAGGCTGATGGCATTAAGTCCTTTTGAAAGCTCTGCTAACCTTTGGAATGTCCTCATTCATAAGTAAAATCTGTTATGTTTTCTAAAAAAAATAAGGCTTTCAGCTGTGCTTTCTGTATTTAAAAAGTAGGCTTTGGTAGAAAGAACAAAATTCCTGTTTATATATGGATATTGTACTGTCTCTGTGTCTGAATTCTGTAATAACTTTTTAGTTTTCCAGCATTTTAATGCTGCCACTTAATGAACCTGCAGATTCCACATCGTAATGATTGCAGATCATCAGTATTTATAATATTGCACGTTCAGTTTGTTTACTCTTGAAAGAAAGCTAATTTTTAATTTATTGAATTATTCCACACTTCATTGTGAAGCATTAGGAAAAAAACACAATTTAAGTGTTGAGTCTTCTGCTTGTGGCCTCAGTAAAGCAGCTGTGCTTCTCTCGTACTCTAGTGGGGTAGGTGTAAATAATGCCAGTATTGCTTGGGCTTTATTGCAGAGTAATAAAATGCTGAAGCCTGCTAACGGTGTTGGTGATGTGGTCAGAATGACATCCAAGCTCTCAAAATTTAACTGGTCCTGTTTTAGAGGGAAAGGAGATTTTGGCCATTTAGTAACTTCAGAACTGGAAACAGCAATTAACACCAATCTAATACCAGTGTTGTGCACAGGTAACTGCTTTTGGTTTGGTCTTTTCAGGCTATACTGTGTAAAACTGCTGCCGAAAATTTATTCATAAAGCTTCTTTTCTGCTGCTATTGGAATTATGATACTTTTGTAACAGTTACTTTATTTACTTTTTCTAATTTGGAAATTTTTCTTTCATAAAACCCTCTGGAGATGTCTGCACAGCCAAGCTGTTTTGGTGGTGGCAATCCCAGCGAAGACCGCAGCAGCCTGTGGCTTGAGGATGATGCTGGGGTGGCTGGCTGCAGGAGGGCGACCTGTGCATACAGCAGAGCTCAGTACCAACAGCAGGGTGGTGAAACCAGCGGCAAGTTCTTTAGCTTGGTGAAAATCATTGAATACAATGAGAAGGGTAGCACAGCCTCTTTTCTCACTGAGAACAGAAGCCTTGTACTACACCTTAGAGCTGCTGGATTTTGGATTTGAGGAAGGCACTCTCTTCGCGTCCACCTATTCATTTCATGCCATTTCATATAATAGCTGTCAAATGGTGGTACCTCTCTCTCCTTTGATATTGTCCAGCTTTGAACTGGTGATGAAAAGGTTCTGCATATCAAAAACTCTCTGTTGCTGCAACTATGAGCTACTTGCTCATTCCTTGAACTTCTCAATCATCTATTATCTTTTGCACATCTGAGGTAGTTAATAGAGGGCTTTTAAGGAATATGGCCATCTGTATATACAGAAAAACTATTTGAAGATTTCATATTACTCAGCTGTGATGAGATAATGTTTTGTAAGGTTTTTTTTTTGATGAGCTAATAAAACATTTTACAAGGGAAGAATGTTATTGGCAAGATAATGGGCTGCATCTCCATATTATTTTCCTCATTTTCTTGAGGAAAAAGGCTTCTACTTTTGATTTCCTCATCTGTGAGTCTAATTCAGTGCAAGCTCTCTATTACCCAGCAGCCATCAGGTGAAGGTAGTTGACAGTGAAGGGCTTTAATCCAGGAGACCTACTACCTATCTGCATGGCAATAAGTATTGTAGAGAAAAATGTAAATAAAACAGGAGAAGAAAAGGTTTTTTTTTCCTAAAACTTTCAAAATATCTTCTTACTATAGAGTAAGTTTTGCTGAGGGTCTGGAACAGAAAGAAGTGGTAACTTGTTTTGCATATACTGTTATAAAATTGAAAAATTACTTTGTTGTGCTGTTCTCCATAGCCACATCGCATAAGGGAGTCAGTCCTGTAAAGCTTTTAATTTCTGACAGTGGTGAGGCATTGATGCTGGTGTGTCTTCTTTCTATACTGAAGTACTTCCAGGAAGTTGATGTTTTGCAATTCGAAGTGGTGCCTGTGATATTGAAGTGATTAAACTCTTAATGACTGACTGTACACACTTTCTTATCCATCTAGTGCTTTATCCCCATAAGGAGCTAGCCAGCTGGACTGTTGCAGAGTAAGCAGTAGTGAAACAGTTCTTGCAGGATTCTCTCCCATCTGGTAGCACCACTCTGCAATAGAAATTTATCAGGGTCTGGATTCATCAACTGCTTTGTGAAGCAGATTAGAAGTTTCGGAGAAAGTTTTATGAAGTTGCAATGCTAGGTAATCTTTTCACTTGCTCTTGTAGATATAACCTAACTGGTTTGTCTTCCGCTCCAATTTATTTGTAAAATATTAATTTTCTGTGTGTGTTCTGATGTTTACTCATAGTCAACAAAAAAATAACTGTTAGATTAAATTGCATCATATTGTTTTGTACAGATACCAAATGAAATCAGTCTTCTTTAGTAATTTTTTCATAACTCTTACCAGGTTTTACTCTGGGAGTCTCAGAGTTGTAAGCTATCACTGGTGAATGTTCTGCTTTACTTGCTGTTTAGCAGTTATTGCTGTCACCAAAGCTGGGTCACATATACTTTCTGTCCAGTGTTTTAATCTTGTGACTTAATTGTATCATATGGAATCAAGCTGCAGCAAAAATGCAGAAACATAATTGAATGTGTCCAGGTAATGCTTGTCTGTTTAGTATTCAAACTATGGAGTCAGCTTCTGACCTTTACATTTTATTGGCATCAATTTTTTCCCTTACCTCCTTACTAATTATTAGTGATCTGCAGGTTCCCAACTGCATGTTTCCCTGTAACTTCACCCTAAATCACATTAAGGATGAATACAGATAGCAGTGCAGCCACAATGACAGGCTGCGGCAGTTTTGCTATGTAAGATAACAATAAAGGAAAACCAAGGGCTTGTTTCCTTCTGTATGTACATGGTGAGATGCCTTTCATCATTGCCTTAAGGGAACATAAAGGGAGAAAAAGACAATGTGGTTTTCCTCCTCTTTCTAGCTGACATATGGAGTGGCTAGTGCGGCAGGATGGGAGGTGAAAGATGGCTCCTGGAATATGCTCATGATCTCTTAGTGACTGCATGAATATTAGGTTGTTGGCTCATCCTCTTGTCCCACCTGACCCAAATATCACTTTTTTGCATAGACAAGTAAAACTAAAAGAGCAGGAAAAGGGAATTGAGCTGGAGGGGATAATGAAGTGGAGATGTGACTGCTGCAGGAATTTACAAGAGAATTTTTTTGCAAGTGGAGATTGAAATCTGATGTCTTGTGTTGTTTTCTTTCCCTGAAAAGCCTTTGGGTTTAGTAATTGGAGGCTTTTAATTTGTTTTCTCAATGCAGGTAGATCCCTCCATGACACATAAATACTTGCCCAAAACATAAGCTTTCAACTCCACTGGGGCTTCCAGCCCCCTGTGATAAAATCAGGCAAAGCTTGCAGGCAATAGCACAGCCCTCCACATCTTCCTATACCCTTTCTTTGGAAAATTTAGAAACAAAGAAACTGACAGGGGGAGAATAAACTGACCGTATGTCAGCTTTTCTTTCCCTGATGCCTGGCTGTTTGAGGTAGTTTCTAGTTCCAGGGATTATTTATATAGGAGTCTGAAGTCTAATTGACATTTCTTCTTGCAAAGAGGTACTAAATGAGGAAGTCGTTCATACTGAAAGTGAGTGACACAACTGAATTATGAAAGAAGCCAGAAATATTTCACTGGGATGGCAAGAAACTTCTTTCTTAACATTACTCTATAGGAGTTATTTTAATATTTAGGATAATAAATTCCTTTCATGCCTAAATGCATTGTTTTACAAAGAATGTTTGCATGCAGATAGCTCAAAATTATTCTTAGGAATCAAAATAATCATATAGATTTGATATATTCAATGAATTAACCTCTCATTGGGGTGATTCCCTCTGCCTCCCCCTCCTTCTTTCAGTCTGCGACAGATGAGGCTGTTCAAGGTTTCATAGGGCAGTCAACAGTGTCACCGAGAAACAGAAAATTGGTAAGAGGTTTCCTGGGAAACCGTGCACCCATAGATTTTCATTTTGCTGCATTATGAATTTGTAGGTGCAATTATTTATGATTAAAAAAAAAAAATCCTTCTATATAATCAGTGAAGTGATGGGGAAGTTATGTTATATTCTCTGGAGAATCTAATCCTGGTTTCTAATCTGATTTTTTATCATCTCTAACATCAGGGTCTGTGGGGGTAGAGTGGTGGTTTTTTTGGGGGGAAATACTTGCGGCAATAGAAATTCTGCTGGAGAAAGCAATATGGTAATATGCTAGTGACTGCTTTAAATTCTGCTCACGTATGATGTAGTCTGCCTGCCAGTGGAAAAACCCCACCAGCTCTCAAGAGAGCCCTGCTCTGATCAGTCTGAGTAGATTATTCCTTCAGCTTTAATAATTCAAACTCACTGTCTGCCTTACAGGGAGTTTTCCTCTTGCCTGGAAGACACATGATGCTGAATGGGGACATCCCCAGTCTGCTGTTCATATTTTTAATGATAGGTTTATTCTTGACACTCTCTTCTCAAGAAAGAAAAAAAAGTAATTTTATCTTTTTCTTTTTAACAAGAAAATCTGTATGGAATCTAAAAGATTTATGTGGACTTCCACTTTCCAGTTATTTGGGATTTTCTCCCGACGTAAGAGAAAAAATTCAGCTGTTACTATTTAACTTGTGCTAACAGTAAGAGATTAATAAAAAAAATCATGATTATCCTGTTTCACTTGACTTGGTACCCTGAGCTTCCTTATACCTATTATGTGCCCAAAGCAGTTTCTTGATAAAAGATTTGATGCTAAAGTGTTTAAAAAACAATAAATGAAAATTTGACCCCATGTTCTGCATGTCCTATTTTCAATTTGCTGAGTTCTCTGTGTGTGTGTGTCTGGGTGGTAGTGGTATAAATATTTTGCTGAGTTTCATTCTTGAAGGTTTCAGCTTTTACAACCAAAGTATGAATGGTGAAACCCCAGCAAGCCTTGCAGTCTGTCAGTAGCCTCTGTCCTTCTTGTGTCAGGATGGAGGTCCCTGATTGAAGGTAGCTTGGCTGAGATGGGGAAGTCAGTTGATGTCTGTGACAAGGGAGTGCTAATCATGGCCACACAAACAGGATCATAGTAGTGGTGGTGATGGAGAGGCTCTCCATCATTTTGGTAGGTCAGTGCACTGTGGGGACAGCAACAGAAGGAAGAAGACTTCACAGGGCTTGAGCATGTTTTTGGTGTCCTGCCTCCTGTTGCAGTCCATGCACGTTTTGTGGAGGCTGTTGCCAAGTGGCTACAGGTGAGGTGTGCAGGTGTTGAGGGAGATGAATCCATGCACAGACTCTGTATACTGACAGTGGGATTTGAATGTGTGGGGCAGGAGAGAACAATGCAGTCTGTACTAAATACACCAATTTTCTTTGCCCTCTTTCCTCATATAGCAGCAGCAGACCACCCCAGCCCAAAAAGCAGCCTCAGGCAGTGGGGCAAGGAAGGACAGCATTTGAACAGCAGCTTGTTTATGCAAGTTCCCACCCTTGTACTCTCCGCCCTGCAACTGCAATGCACTCTCATGTCAGCTGGGGCTGTGATACAGCATCCTCCTGACTGCGCACCCTTGAAAATTTTCCATCTGATGTGAGGACAGCAAGTGAATTCAGAGCAATGACTTGCTTTTCTTAGTTGCTTTTCACATACACAAAAGGAGTGGTACTGATCTCCAGGTGACCATGGGCCAGTACAATGGCTGAAAGCTATGGAAATGAACGCAGTGTGACAGGGGAGCCACTCCAGAAACTGGGACAGCTATCTTCAGCCTCTTTGCAGGGACAACCTACCAATGGGGCCAAACAGTACATCAGGAAGGGCAGTAAGTCAAAAGGAGGACAGGGAGTGTTTCTTTCTCCTTCACTTATCTTTTTCTGTAAAACCTAATTTCTGTACCTGAGACTGTATTTGTGTTCAAGCAAGCTCTTTTCTTGTTGTCCAAGGACAATGAGGATAATCCCCAAATTTTCTCCTATAAAAGTTACTTTTATACCAGATGAGTGGTAAAAGCAACACATAGGTGTTTTAAAAAGCTAACAGAACAGAATGTAAATACTTACAGCTGACTGTCAAATTCACTTTTGTTGCTATGCACAAATTTAGTTTCAAGGTTATGCAGCACTAAATGCTACTCTGAAAGAACTGAGTCTTCAAGTTTTTTGAAGCTCTTGTTTGCACACAGATATTATTAATTCATTCAATTTTTACATGCCTTTTCTGCAATAAATGTGGTTTGTTTTTTTCTTTTCTGGCAATGATGTAATGCAAAGCTTAGGTTTCCTTATAAATATACTACACATTCCAGGGGAATTTCAAATTGCTAGCAACACTGCTGATGCAAATATATTTAGTAAGACAGATTTATTGGAGAACTACTGAATTCATATAATACACACTCCACAGTTTGATATTGCCTTCTGCCCTCTCAAGTCTTACAGATATTAAGCAGACTAGTTTCACCATGCAGTGAGCTGTGCCTGCAATTTCCTCTTTTATCTAGAGGTTAAATGAAACACAATAGAATGGTTGTGCTGACTGTGCTCACAGAGCAAATCCATGACTGAGCAAGAAAGAAATTTCTTAATCTCTCATGCCTGTACTGTCCTCGAGTGATGCCACTCCATTGTTAAGCATCATACCTGTAATTTTATATGCTGTTTTTCATGAAAGACACAGAAGCTGTAGGATATTTTATAATAATGAGCCCCTCCTAATTGTCTTTTGCCAGAGATATTCATGGATTTAGCCTGAATCCAGCTCTTCCAGTCTCTGAGAGATTGAAAATGTGAATTATAATAATACAAAACCTCTTACATGATCATTTAATCTCTGCCTGTAAAGCTGTTGTCCCTGGCCAACCATTACAACTGGTGACTGTGATGCAGAGGTAACTTCAGCAGTTTGGTGCTGGGCACCACAAAAGTTCACCCTTAAAATCTGTCTCATGGTTTAGGCAACATCACTATTGGAACCACAGAGAAGGCAGAAGCCCCTTGCAACACCAAAATTCCTGTTTCCTGCACAGGAAGGAGAGTCAGTATACCTAACCATGTATATGTATATATACACATACAAAAGTATTCAAATCACATTTCCAGTTTAATGTATTACTGTCTAATATGTTACTACATAAAATATAATTAGGTTATGGAACTCTGTTTTTATTAACTTTGGAGTTTTCTGTTTTCTCTTACTAAAGCATGTGAATGTGTTTAGGTCTTATTTAGTACTCTAGTGGTCTTATTCTTCAAGAGCAGAATGTCCCTTCACTTTTATATCTTCTGCCAAACGTGAGTGACAATACACTGCTACAGGTAAAAATGTTATCCAAGCACCCAAATGGTAGGGAAAAGTAGGAGACATAAAAATATTGAGCTTTAAAAGACACATGAAAGATAGTAGGAGATAAGACATATGGAGACAGAAAAAATAGTCAGGATAAAAGCATAAAGGAAGTTATTTCTTCGGTACTCAGTAGTTTTTCCTCAGTATGAGAAAAGCTGAACCACATCCACTGGTTCTGAGAGAGATAATGATTTTAGGCAATTCTGCAGGTCATGCTATTTTTTACTACACTGATAAGTCTGGATTGGATTTAGGGCCCAGTAACTCTTAAGTTTTCATTGCATGTGAAAGAATCTAGTGTCAATATATACATACCCTGAGCTGGGCCATTGTAGTGTAACTTACAGGTACTTTTGTGAGTCAGAAATGGATCTTGGCTGCTACTGCTGAAGTTAGACCAGAAATTCAAATGCAATTGAAGCTTCCACATGGACTTTAGGTGAAGGTGAAGGCTGTACAGTGGGGCTTCAACTATGAAGGCTGTTAGCAAGGCTAAGCTAGAAGGCCGGTTCAGGAGTCAGTAAGGGTGGGTTAGGTTTAGCACTGGGAGGTGCAGCGTGGCAGTTTGTGTGTGCAGGAGTAGGGCGGTGACTAGCAGGGGAAGAGAGCAAATGAGGGTGTAAGTCTCTAATAGTTCTGAAAATAAGTTGTTGGGATACTAGGAAATGAGCTGCACCTAAAAAAACCCTATTGTATCTAATAATTGTATCTAATAATCCTCTCTGCCTGAGAACTGTCTAAAAATATATTTTGTGCTAAGATTTTGGGCATGTAAACTAACTGAAATATTATACATCTAATAAAAACATACAGCAAACATTTGTACAAGTTCACTACTGCCTTTTCCTGCCTCTTATGCTCCTCACCCCTACCCCCTAATTTTGACTCCCCTCAAGCTGAAGCACAGTTCATCTTTAATGAAAATGGGCAAACAGCTGTCCAAAGACTAATGGAGGTGTCTCTCAGTATGGGTCCCGTTGTCCTGGGCAATCTCCCACTCTCAGCAGCTAGTGTCAGAGCTTTCTCAAGGTGCAACTTGCCAAACTCTGGTCCTGCTAGTGCATCTCCCTTATATCTCTATTTTTGCATGCCTCTACTGTATATATTTCTGTCAGGACTTTCACACTGCTGTTGAGAAGACTCCTGTCCTTCTTCAGTCCAGTTTTCCCTTGTTAAGATTAGTTTCCATTTCTTCACTCCTGGTCCCCATCTCTTACCTCTTTGTGTTCTTCATGTTCTTGCAGTCCTCTCTTTCATTCACAGCCCTCAACTGTGGGACCTGGGATTCATCCCTTCTCCTGGTCAGCTAAGTGAATTTTCTCACCAGAGGGCTATTTGTCTTAAGGCCTATAAAATGGTAAGCTAGTCTGCCACAATAGACTTCCTGAAACCTAGAAGATTAATGATCCAGTAGCCTCTACTGTTAGCTCACTGTGAAGCCAGTCAAGCCCCAGTACTCTTTAGCTACTCACTATTTTTAAAAGAATTGTTGCAGTGTGCCAGCTCAGTTACAGCTAAGATGGTGAACTGCTGTCTGTTTAAAAGGTTAACTGCTCTAAGATCTTGAAAATCCACAAGGTAATTCAGACTGTTTTGAAATTTGCTGTTTCTCTGGAGGCTCAGTTTAGGGTATTACCAAGTCTTGGACACTCTGAAGCTTGCAGCCCGTCCAGAACATCCTCTCATTTGATGTGTATGGTGGAGCCTAAACCTGCTTCTCTGTTGGATCTGAGCTACTACAGATTTACCTAGTGTCCGGCATCCTTTGGCAGAAGCAGCACAGTGGTAAACGTAATTAAGGATGAAATTTGTAACCCAAATCCTATTGAGAAAAACAGTGGACTGAGAGAGTAGAATGGATATGTGCAGCAAAATTAATATAAGGGCTGTTAGCTGCATCTTCCTGCAGACCTGATCATCTCTAGGCAACTCACTATAATCACAAAATCTCAACTGCATTTGTGCTTTGTGAATTTAGACCTTACATTGACAACTTTCCCTTAATGTGTGCACTGCCCCAGCTGAGATTAGTGCTTCTGGGTTGAAAGCAATACTCCAACAAATACTCTACAAACCGCGGACTCATTCTGAACTGAATGGTGCAGATATTTCTTGTGGCACATGCCTTATTGCACATGACACAAATATCCCAGAAACAGTAGCCCAGTATTACTCAGTGCTTTGTGACTTAGCAAAGAAATCCCTTCAAGCATGGCTATATATAGGTCTTCTATCTAGTTCCATGCTACTTTCTGTGGCTGGAGTTTTACTTTTAATGTGACAAATGAGTGGAAAGCAGGAGATGGGACTGTTTGAAACAGTGTTTCATATCTTTCTCTCATTTAAGTAGGCCAACTGACATAATGATTATTTCTTTCATCAGTTCAGGAACCTCATGTCCCAAAGCAGTGACAAATAAAGAGAAGATACCTTTTTTCCATTGCCATCTTTCTCATAAGGGTAGATAAAAGAAATACTATTTGCATTATTGCATTCTTTTATCTAAACAGGGACATCAAAGAGACTGCATCTGTTACTGATATAAACATCAGATAATAGTATTAATCAGATACATCTCACCTTGCAACTGCCACAACATGATACTAGAGAACTGTAAAATAGCAAATGTTTGCCCCAGGTGCAAAGCACTAGTCAGTCTGGTCACTAGTCACAGCACTTTCTCTCCTGATCAGGATAACTTTAAGGTTTTGTTTGGTTTTTTTTTTTTTTTTTTTTTTCCCTTCACCTTAACTGCAATAGTAGCAAAACCAAAGGGACAGCTAAATTGTAGAATGAAAGCCACTGATTCCAGTCATCCAGAGGAAGAAACAACATGATTGATAATATTCTTATGCTGATGGAGGCAATTTTGCAATGAAGAACAGAAACCTTAATGAGAGGTGGTGCATCCCTGGTGTTGTCTGAACAGCTTGCTGCAAGACAGGTTATACAGTAACAACTGACCATGTGAAGGGAAAATAATCTGTGGTTTGGGGATCAGCCATTACTGTCAGTTTAGCTGGTAATACATGTCTTGGTTTATTAGCTCTATTTACACCTGAAAATAAAAAGATATTTTTCTGTAACCCTGCACAAGTAAGAGAGTTGTGCACTGGAATCACAACAAGTTACGAGATACAAAATATGAACTTTCTTTTTCTTTCTATTTGAGCAGTGCTGTACTTCAGGACTTGAGTTGTGTTAATGTTTTGGGTAATGTTTGGGTAAGTAATTCGTACTGACATGTGATTAGATGTTGCAATGTGTGGAAAAAAACCTTTTGCTTTGATTTTTTTTTTTTTCCTTTGGTATTTCCCATTGTTTACACTCATAGCAGTCTATGACCCTAGTAGCCTCCACTTTAATTATGCTCTGGGGAAAAAGGACTTACTTTTCTTTTCTACATCTATTACTTGTAAATTTCACTGTGTGTTTCCCAAATGGTATACTCATCAAAACTGTTAATTATTCAGTTCATCTGTTTTTGTAGAAGAACAGAGAAGGAAGACTAGAAGGTAAAGGTATAGGAGCCTGAGGAGATGGAACAACATGAAGAAAGAAAGGAGTAAGTGGAAGTGGTGGGTTAGGAACAGAAGAAATGGGAGGAATGGAGCAAGAAGGAAAAGGAGGAGCTCAGCTTCTTGGGTGACCATTAGGAGAGGAGCAGGAGGAAAAGAAGTGGAAGCAGGAATCAAAACAGGACGAAGAACAGGAAGAAGGAGAACAGGAGGAACAGTATGAGGTGAAGGAGGATGAATAGGAGGAGGATGTGGGGAAGTAGCAGAAGAGGAGGAAAGTAGGGACTGAGACTTACAAGGTCATATGCTTTCTGGTTCCTCTTCCAGGTGATGCTGATTGAACTCCAGGCACCTGTAACCACATTTGGAGTTCACCATTCCCTGTTTGGTGGGTTTATCCTGTCTGTCTGGCAGGTTGCCCCGAAGCTGCTCTCTCACTTCTCCTCCTAAGTATGATAAAGGAGAAAATAAGATTAAAAACTTGAGGGTTTTACATAAAGGCAATTTAATGAAAGCAAAGGCTACAGAGAGAAGCAAATACTAAAAACCAACCAAACCAACAATAAAACAACACATACAACAGAAAACACAGTCCAATACAAAATGCAACACATACCAGATGTTAAAATGCATGTAAGTAAACCACACAATACATGCACTACAATGCAAAATACAATACAGCACAATACACTGCAGAATACACTGCACAATACAGTATATTACATAAAATAACAAACAGACCATATGGTACAATACATACAATTAAAAATATATAATTTCTGTATAATGCATACTATGCAATGCAATACAAAATAAAATTCAATACCTACAATACCAATAATACAATACATAAAGTATAATACTATGCCATAAAACTCCTGCAACACCATATCACATACAATAAAAATACAAGCAATACAATACATACAGTACATGCTGTGTAAGTAATATAATAAAACACAAGCAGTACAACACATACCATACAATACATAACATACATAAAAGAAAAAAAAACAAAAAAAAACAAACATAAACTACACTCAATACTTGGAATTAATTAATGAAAAATACAATAAGTATGATACCATACCATGCAATACATACAGTAAAGACTGTATAGTACATACCATACTGTAGATAGCATATCATGTAACCCAGTACAATACAAAGCAACCTACAGTACAGTACAAGCCATACATTAAAAACCATATAATACATAAAGTACAAAGGAAATATAAACCAATCCAAATTGTGATACAATCCAACATACAATATAACACAACATATGTTACAACATGCATGCTACTTACATTACAAAACAACATACATTACAAAATGAAATACAATAAATTTCTCCCAAATTACTAATGAGAAAATGAGAAGAAATGGCCTCAAGTTGCATCAGGGGAGGTTTAGATTGGATATTAGGAAGAAATTCTTCACTGAGAGAGTGGTGAGGCACTGGAACAGGCTGCCCAGGGAGGCAGTGGAGTCACCATCCCTGGAGGTGTTTAAAAACCGAGTAGACGTAGCACTTGAGGCTGTGGTCTAATGGATAGAGAGATGTTAGGATGAAAGTTGGACTCAATGATCCTAGAGGTCCTTTCTAAACACAATGATTCTATGATTCTGTGAAATACCGTACCATGCAACACACATGATGTATACAATGCAATACACACAATACATAATTCTCAATAGAAATTACAAAATAAAATATAAAATGCAATATAAAATGAATTACAAAATGCAATGTATACAGTGTAATAGGAAAAAAAAATACAAACCAAAATACATCCAATACAATACAAAATACAGTACAATACATACAATACAATAAAAGTGCCACCAGACAAACATGTGAAGTACCAGTAATTGGAGGTGCCTTACTGAGAGGTACTGAAGCACTCATTTGCTGTACAGGCAGCTTCTGTAGAAAAGCTGGCTTCCTACGAGGAACTCACCTTCATGATGTCAGGGAGAGGTTGCTGAGCCTGGTCAACCCTACAGAATACCATCTGCTCCTACTGTTCCAAGTAGGCTCCAGTGAGACAGTATTAGGGAGGTACTGTGATCCCCTTTCCTTCACTTCAGGAAAATGCCATTTAAAAAGTTATTTGTGAACATCTTAATTAGTTGGAGATCTTAGCAGTGAATGGAGTAGGGGTAATGTGGTACTTCTCACACTTAAACACTTAGTTGTCTGTGTGACCTCTGCTTTTCTGCTCAGAAACAGCCAACTTAGGAAGGAAATCATTGAAGAGGTGACCTTAGGAATATGGTTTATATCTGTGAAGTGCTGGTCTGCCTCGTACAAAGTGTAAGAGATGCAACGTCACAAGACACAAGAAGTTCTCTGAGCCAGCAACCCCCATGTCTTCACTCAAGCCATCCTGTTTGCAGTACTGGCTCATGTAAAATAACTTGACTGTTTCAAAGTAAGACAGCATCACTGGTGTTGAATTGGTCTACAAGGCCAGAGAAGACTGAGGATTCACAGGTGGGAAACTACATTGCTATGGTCATGCTCTTCAGCTGTTTGGAGAGGCCTGGTCAGCATACCAAAACCATTTAACATATGGCTTCAGTTTAACTCTAGATCTGACACCCTAAGAGGGGCTGAAGATTGTGTCACCCAGGCATTTGTCCCTTCCAGCCCTCACTTCTCTGGCCCTTAGTGCTACTCTGTTAGTTATACATTGGAAGGTGATCTCTCTGCTGTGCTACTTGCTGCTCTGGCTGCATACAGTCTTCCTGTTTGCTGCTCAAATGTAAAACAGGCTAGCCTTCTACCACTAACACAGAACAACCTCTACTCAGTGCATAGGCATAATAGACCGGAAACTATTTAAGTTTTCAATTATGTCTTAGCCAGATGCTCTTCATTTCCTGTTGCTGTTGCCTGTTATTCTTTGTGCCACTGCTTCTTTGTGAGCTCTAACATCCTGCAGCTCAGAGGAAAAGGGTGCGTGTCTTGAAAAAGAGTATTGTGTTTTGGTAATTTTAAATAAAACTGACAGCCTGAAGCACGTTAGTCCTACTAACATAATTAGAATGATGAACTACCACATTTGATGCATGCATCCTTAATCATAAACTTCCCTTGCTCATCTCTTCTCCTGCCTGTGTTCTCTTGTCTTCAGAAATCATTGAGTCCCTTGCCACTGCTTTTCAAACTATGCCATCTGTCTGTAGTCACTGTACTTCAAAGCCTTTAATACCAACATTAAAGAGTGCTAACTAATACACAGGCATATGTAGCTGAAAGGGAATTCCTCTCTTTTGAGTATTCACACATCTCAATGCATTCTCCCACATAAAATATTTAATTGTATGCCTTTGAGGCAGATAAATCCATCACCCCTGTAATGTTGTCAAGTTAAGTAAAACTTTTATCCAGAGAACTTCCCTCCACTAACTTCTATGTCACTCTTCTATAGCATGTTCCATTCAGGAATCTCAGGGAAACTTACAGATAAAAATGATTTCTCATCACTGCTAAAAGATGAAAAAGGTTGACCCTTACACTACAGGTAATGAATGTAAGGTGCAGGAGAAATCATTTGTCATTTATCAACAGTCATTATTTGTCAGGACTTAGTACATATCCAGGGTGAGAAAGAACCTCCTACTATCCTCCATCCATCTAAATGCCCAGGGACAAATTCTCTATATGCACAGTTTGACAATACAGGAAAATATTACAGTGCCTGGATGTGCTGTGTATTTTTCATATTCTGCAGGTTAAAGAAGCTTCCAAGATCTATCATACCATTGAGTCTTGAAACATATAGTGCTGTTAAGCCTTAAGTAAAGTGCATGGATGGACACTACAACAGAAAAAAAGACTTAGGTGTGAAAAGACATCAGCAAAACACACTTTCCAAATCTTGGCTACTGCTGAGGAGCAACATAAAGAATTTTCCTGTGACCTTCTGTAGGGACAGGTTGCAGATGGAGAAGCATGAAAAAAAAAAGCTGAAAGCTTGCAAAAGAGCACAGGAAAATAATCTGTAATGAATCATCCACTGAACTATGTTAAATATATCTGTGATTAATTTCAGAGTCAGCTTTGTCTGCTGTAGCTTGATCTTGATTATTAAAAGAATATTTCTCTTACACTTCCCCAAATAATTGCAATAAGTGTTTGCAGTTTTGGATGTATCATTTTATCCCTGATGTGAAATCCAGCAACCAGAGACGTCTTTGCAGGCAGCAGAGAAAAAGGCAGAGAACCAAGTTCCTGCTGGGCTGAGCAAGAGCTTGAGAATCATAGAATCATAGAATCATCTAGGTTGGAAAAGACCCATGGGATCATCGTGTCCAACCTTTCAAAGACAAAGCATGTTGGTTGTCAGAACTGGAGCAAGGAAGAAATCCTGGGTCCCCTTCTTTATGCATGCCAGACACTGCTTCGACCAGGCTGATTACTCAGCCTTGCTGAGTAATTTTACTTGTTGTCAAGTTTTGTCCAAAACTATCAAAAATTTTGTCCAAAATGTCCAGTTTTGACTGCCACAGTGGTCTCTGTCTCATCCAGGTCACAGAAGTCTGAAAATCCCCACTTTGGTGGAAAACTGGTCAAAAGTTAAGGCTGGCTGAATTGCTGGAGACAAAGATAGTGCTCATTGGAGTGAAAGCTATTGGCTCCTGGCTCTCCTGAAATGTTTTTATATAGTCTTTCTCCTGTTACATCTCTTGCCTTGTTTTGCGTTATTAAAACCCTTGTTGCTTTACATAGTGACAAACATTTTTATTTTAATATATAGTTGGGTTAAAAAGCTCTCCTTCAAGTCACATATTCAAACATTTCGGTAAAGTCTCACTTGGAAGAGTTTAAAATCAATAAACTTGAAAACTGAATGTGAACCTTAAAAGCAGCTTTTGACTGAAAGATGTAAACAATAAATCTCTAATGTGAAATCCTCTAAGAAATCATGTCACTAAATGGAAACACTTTAGAACTTCTTTGCTCTTACGCTTGTTTACCTTCAGACTTGTAGGGGTGGAAATGATTTCTGTGATTCACCAGGTAATTTCTCTTCAAAATCGATCCAAGATGAAAATATTTGCCAGAGATTGGAGAGAATTCTGCTCCAATGTTAATGTTTTACAGAACTGAGAAAAAAAAATGCAATCAAAGAGATGATACTTATTACATTGTGAATTTCCTTGATGAGTGTCTAGAGGCTGACCCAGATGTAATGTAAACTTTGACATGGTTATTGCACTTAATATGGGGCTCTACTGTAGTTCTGATAGATCACCCAAATAGTTAAAATTCCATCTCATTCAGCTGAGAGAGTATCAGACTTCTTCTTTTGAGAGTCTTTAAGAGTTGTAAATTCAAACAAACTGCTTACATCATGTTTCTGAGAGCAAAATAATATAATGTCTTTTTAGAGTTTGCTTAAGTGTTGTAGTGTTGCCTTACTTGATGGATTGTGTTATTCTTTACTTGTTCTTGGTCTCTATGTGAAAGCTGCCCATTCTGGGCAGGGCACAGCCTAGTTGTGGTGTTTTTCACTGATCTATGCTGTGCTAGTCTGGGGAGCAACTACACCTATGTACTGCAGGCATCATATAAGTGGCTTTTGTTACTAAGCATAGTTTTGGTTTTAACTTGGGAAAAGGTTAATAAATCTGTCAAAAGTTAGGGCTGGGCCTCTAGACAAACAACAAACCCTCTCTATTAATCCCTTTCCCCTCCCCAAAGGGAAAGAGAAAGGGAATAAAGAAGAGAGGCTTATGGAGTGGGAAAGAAAATTAAAACAGCTTTAATGAAAGTAATAATAAAATTNTTGGTCAGTCTGGGTTATCTGTCCTGTCTGCTACTCCCTGCAGGTGAGGCCTTTTACTTTCTGCACCCACAATGTGGTACACAAGATTTAGCACTGATCTTGGTCTCCATAGAAGCAAATATAATCAAGAGCTTTTCTACACACTAATCCTTGGTAGTAGCTATAAACAACGAGTGCAATCACTTACAGAAGTAGACACTGTCTGAAAAAATGTGCTGTTAACTTCAGACAGTGCAGTCACTTAAAAGAGACTGAAACGTAAAAATCACTGGACAGAATTAGTTCTGTTCTAACTGAAACCCGGAGTTTGGGTAAGTTCCACAAGTAAACGGTGAATGAAAATGTCCTGAAACTGTAAATTCAAGGGGGAAAGAAAGTTAAATTTAAATTTATATTAAGGTTTGTAAGATTTACAGATCCATTTTAAATTTTCTTGGAGGAAAATGAAAAAGGCTGTCTCCACCACCAGTAACAAGGTTAAAAGGAAAATCTGTACTATGTAGATATGGTTAAACAAATAAAAAAATCCTATTATAACAAATATATTATCCTTCTTTTTTCTTCTTCAAAATTAGCTGAAGTATATTTCCTGCACTTTAGGAGCTAAAAGTTTTTGTGGTATAAACCAGTCAAATCCAAGAATCCTTAATGAATGCTGCTGTATAATGGAAGTTTTTATAGGTGTCAGTCATAGCTGGATGTTGTAGAATCATAGAAATGTCTGGGTTTCAAGGGACCTCTAGAGGTCATCTGGTTCTTAAACCCCCTGCTGAGATCTGGCACATCCTCGACTAGAGGAGGTTGCTCAGAGCTCTGTCAAGCCCCACCTTGAATGTCTCCAGAGATGGGGCCTCAACCACACTCAACCCATTATTCTGAATATTTTCATTCAAAACCACTCTGAGCAATGGAAACAAGATTGGAATTACAGGATGCTTTTGGCCTGTTCATGTAGTAACTGAATGGGCTGGATTTCTGTATCTCTCAGCTCAATGTCACAGAGGTCTACTCTTCCTTTTTTTGGGGATAAGGATGTTTTAAAACCATAGAATAAGTGGTATAAAAGCTGTAACAGGATAAGCATTCAATTCTTGTGTACCTCAGCAATGGTAACATTCAACAAATGACTCCTAAATTACAATAAACAAGCTCTAAATAGTATATCATAAGAGAAGATGATAAAGAGAAGAGAAAGAGTCCAATCTTTTCTAGATGACATAAATATTCTAAATATTTAATGTGAAAACTGCTTTCTTGAACTGTATTAGTTCTTTGATTGAATGGAAATTCTCCAGTTCAGCTGACTTTTTTTAATATTATTATTATTATTATTATTGACATTCCTTATAACTCCTTAGAAAATAAAATGTCATTTTAATGAAAAAATAAACCAATGAATACAAATATTTTTTTCAGTTTCCAGGGAGACTTGCTCCCCTGATCAGTACCAGTATTATTTGACACAAGAACAGGAAAAGTTTACTTTTCAGTAACCTCAGAAAATGCGAAGTTAAAAACATTAACACAGCATTTGCTATTATATTCTAGTAATCTTTGTTTTCTGAGATTTTAGATATTGAAACATGCAATGTAATTGTGAGCATAGCTGTGAGAATGCATCATTTCACTGATATGAATGATTTTGTTCTGGAAGTTTATGGAGAGGCGTGCACTGGTCAGTGAAATGTGCTAATCTGGAATGAGTCAGCTGGTCGAAATCAGGCTGTGTAGGGATCTTCTCAAAGGGTACAGACATAGCTTACATATGACTTCAGTAACGAAGGTGATTTTCTTTCAAAAGTAATACAAACTTCATTTAGACAACATTTTATTTCTTTTCTTTTATTATTGTTTTTTAGGTCTTGAAAGCTAGGCTTTATTTAACCTTCTCTAATTTCATAGAAACATAGAAACATAGAAATGTCTGGGTTGGAAGGGACGTCTAGATGTGATTTAGTCCAAGACCCCTGCTGAGAGCAGGGACATCCTCAACAAGAGGAGGCCAAGAAGGCCAATGGCATCCTGGGGTGCATTAGGAAGGGTGTGGTTAGTAGGTCAAGAGAGGTTCTCCTCCCCCTCTATTCTGCATTGGTGAGGCCGCACCTGGAGTATTGTG
>VWZY01004560.1:3780-90852 GCA_013399075.1 Chloroceryle aenea
TTTGTTTGTTTTTTTTTTTTCTTTTTAAAATAGTATTGTGGTTTGAATTCTTGGCATATATGTTTTGTCACCTAGTTGACATTTTTTCTGATCACTCTCTTTCCCTCCCTCCTCCCCGCCCCTGCCATATTTCCACAGGGGAAAAGTAGAATAACAAGAGAATATAACAAGAGAATACAAATTCAATGTCTCTGTGATCTTTAATCTTTTTTTTAATTATTTGAATGAAAACATTTTGAGATATTAGTGTTTGTAAAATGATTTCTTAACATTAAAAATAAAAGAAATTTAAGTGATATTCATTTCAGTCTTTCCCCAAAAGCAGATTTGGAGATTTGTTTTCTCTCTCTCTTTTTTTTTTTTTTTTAATTCCAAACCCACTATGGAATTGTTGTCATAAAGCTTGTGTTGCTCTTCTGCTTTATTGAATCTTTCCTTCTGTTTGACAAAGATTGCATCTGCATTTTTCTGCTCTTTATGAAACGTGAATTGCTTTGTTGTTCTCAGAAGAAAAGTAATGAAAATAATGAATTGAAACTAAGTGTTGGCTATTCCCCCGTGGAGCCTGTCAGGTGTACAAAAATAGATTACAGCACACTGAATAAAACATCACTGAAGTCTGTTCGCTTAATATTCCAAGGTAAGGCTGCTTGTTCTGCAGATGTTTGTTTTGCTAATGGAATATCAAATAGGCTTTCAGGGTGCATAGAGGATTAAAATTTAAGCAGAGACAGGACTACCTAGAAACAGTCATTCCAAGATTGCAAGTAGTTTTGAGGACTTAGAGGAAGCTGTGAGTGAAATGCTTGGGGGCAGCCTTTGGATTCTCAGTAAAACTTTGAATTGCCTTCATTAGACAGCTTATGCTTTAGCTGTCCTGCTACAAACTATGGCTGTGTCTTTGACAAAGATTAAAAAAAAAAAAAAGGAAGCAAAGGAAAGCAAATGATGCACCTTGTGGTGCCTCGAGGGATGGTTTTGCAATCATACTGAGCCTAATTGAGGAACATGTTGTGCTTGCACCAAGTCCTCAAAGATTTCAATGCACGTCAGCAAATACACCACTATTCACAGTTCAGTTTGGTATCATTTGGTTTGTGTCAATGCTGTGGAACTGTGATAAACCAACATGTTGTTAGATTCCAGCCAGCTCATCCATAAAAATCATCAATCAGGCCATGCCATTATTCATAGAGGGGCACTTGTTTGGCCAGGTTGGATTAGATGAACAGGAGCGGCAGGTTTAAATTACAAGGAGAACAATTTAATGGAGATAGATTTAAAACATGGAGCTTTGTCATTATGGGGAAAGAAGGAAGCGGTGAGAGCTGCTGTGATTTCAGCTTCTTCAATAACACTTGTTTACGAATGAGAAGAAATAGAAGAATCCAGCCTAAGGTAACTGGTTGGCATTTGTTTTTATTGTTGGGTGTAGAAATGAAGGCATTAGACTGTGACGTACCTATTGTGAGGAATGGAAAATAACTATTAGAAAATGGAAATGACAGTTTGATCGGTTGTGCCATCTGCCATCAATTCCATTGGATATTTTTATTGGTGAAATAACTTTAAATTTGTTGGAGAGGTGGAATTATGATGACAATTTTAAATGAAAACATTATTAATGCTGCAAAGATTAGAATTGCTTTACATTTTTAAGTTACAGGAGTATAGTAAATAATTAATTTCTAGAATCCCAGAGTACTTAGGGCTCTGCAAAATACTTCAGATTGACCTTTAAGCTTATATGAGAGGCTTTATGGTTTATAAAATATATATGTATATTGTAGACAACCGGTCTATTGGTTATTTTATAGAAAAAAGGTGTTCTGTAGAAATCCCAGTAAAATGTACTAATCTGAAATCAAAAGTTCTGCCTTTTTAAACATGCATGTTTCTAAGATTAAACCTAACATTTGATCACTTTGTTTAAACTGACCTACAAGAAAATCAATGCGAGAGGTTGTTCACTGATGTGCTACTAATTTTATACTCTCACAACCCTTCTGAAGTAATAAAGTCATGAAATAATGCCCCTGATTTTTCTCTCCAGATGGCACTATTTAGGAAGTATATCTAAATGCCCAGGTGAATGTCTGATGACGATAGTATTTGGGAAGGTATAGTAAGTGTAGTTAGGGACTATACAAGGACTTGATTCTTCTGGACTAGCCTCTCCAGCTTCCACTTCCAGTCATCCCAGGGATGACAAAGGACATTTCCCAAGTTTGACCTGCAGGTTGGTAGAAAGCCCTTTCTTGAAAGCAAGATCTTGCAAGGCTTTCAGGGCTTGATAGGAAAGCTAAAAATTATTTTCTGTTATGATAATCATCTTTACCTATCAACTTTTTTGTTTGTCAATGACTTTTCAACATATCTAGAGCTATGTTTCATCTGTGCACCCTACTAGATTTAAATTAGCTTATCTGGTCCATGTCCAATTCCTGCTTCGCATGTAATTCCTCTTCAGTTTGTGAGTCCAGGAATGACTGTATTTTCTGTTCTTGGAATAGTCCTAAGAACAGATTGATGCTTTAGAAAAACCTGTTTTAGCACACTGATTTCTAGGCTGTCCTTTATTTGCCCAGTCTGTTTCCTAGAATGATGATTACTTGGCTCCTGATGGCTTTGCACAGTCAAAGAGCTGGTTGGAAAACCCTCATGTACCCAAATTCAGGTTTAATTCAGTCATGGACCCTCACTTAGACATTAGGAATTATCTCCAAAGGCTATGGTAATTGTGCCCTTAGCTAGACAATGTCTTAATTTCCTCCAATGTAAAACTGCACTCCTCATTCTTACCTAGATGCTGAGCTCTTTTAGAATTGAGCAGCATTATTAATTTCTTTTTCTTGCTTGCTAGGAGAAGGAGAGGATCCTAACCATGAACTTTAAAGAGCCAGCTACCTATAAGATGATTTAAATGTTAGAAACTTCACTTTATCATAGCATGAGCTTTTGCACTCTTCTGTGGATAACATTCTAAAGAAGTCAGAAACTGTGCGACTGCTTTTCCATTTCTAGCAGACTTTGAAAGTTGTTTATTTTAAACATTTAGGCTAAGATGGAGTAAATCCTCTTCCTGCTCAAGAATGCTTCTTCCTTAGCAGGGGAAGTTCTGTAATTTCCTTTACCTCTATTACTATTCTACTTCACAGAGATGTTGCAAAACCTAGGAAATCTGCAGTTAAGGTTTTGTCACATGATGGTTACAGCAAGTCCATGAGGAATTGATCTACCGTTGCACTTAGATCCTTTAGTACCACAGAATGGTCTGAGTTGGAAGGGACCTTTAAGGGTCATCTAGTCCAACTCCCCAGCAGTGAGCAGGGACATCCTTAACCAGATCAGGTTGCTCAGAGCTCTGTCCAAGCTCACATGGAATTTTTCCCGGACGGGGCATTTACTGCATCTCTTTTCATCCTGGTCTAGTGCTTCACCACCCTGACTGTAAAAAATGTCTTCCTTATATCTAGTCTAAATGTTAATTAAAATCAGTCTAAGTCTAATTAGACTAGTCTAAATCTAGTATAAATTAGTCCAATAAATCTAGTCTAAATTAAGTCTAATTAGTCCAGCCTAAACCTTTAGGTAAGTATCTTTTGGAAATGGGTGTTTTCCTTAATAATCAGTTACAAAGACCAACCTCACACTTCACAAAACACTTTGTTATTCATACCTGAAACATTTTCTGCACTGCTTTTCCCCTCAGCCTATTGTGGCTGAAACATACCAGTGAACCTGGCAGGTTTCTCTTGCTTTAACAGTATTGAAGAAGAATGTAGGAGAAAACTTTATACAGTTTCTTGTGTGGATAAAAATTAGTTGGTCCTCTTCAGGTATGAGAAAAGAAATTGCTTTTATTTCTGCATGACTTGGCACAGCAAATTTCAATATTCTTACAAGAGTGTCATAAAATAAAATGAGGGGAATGAAAAGCATTATGAAGGACAGAAATCGCCCTCTACACTATTTTCTTTAAGCTTTCTTCTTAATGGGAGACAATTGAATGCATGACCAGATCTGTCCTTCACTCCTTTCTGTGTAAGCTATTCTGAGAATGATAATAGTTTCTCAACAAACTAAGTCAAAATCTGAGATGGAAAGGTATGGCCCAGAGGGTTGTGGAGCTACATAAAGCTGTATTAGAAATCTTCTAACAAAAAGAATGGCTGTGCTATAAGCAAACCAGAGGGAATGCAGTGTCCAGCTTTGTCACATGCCCCACCTCAGAGGGGTGCCAGCCTAGCGCCACGTGCCAACCTAGAAGCGCTGGTTGAAAGAAAAACCCCTGAGTGTGCTGGTGTGCAAGTGCCAGTTGTGATCCTTCTTCATCTTCATCTATCTCATACGTAAATGTGGTATCAACAGTGGACAGAGATGATAATTTTCAGTGTGATAAATCTATATTTTCACAGAATATATGCCACACACTAAATCAGTTAAATCCCTTCTTGTGAACCTTGGAGAAGTGACTTAGAAATGCTGGATATACCTGTTGGAGAGAAGAGCTTTGTGCTTGCACGCTCCCGTTTGTCTGTGTGCACTTGTGCTTGTGCACTTGGGCAGGAGTGGCTTGACTTAAATGCACTTAATTTGAATTTGTGCTGCTTAATTTGTATTCCAGCACATGGCATCTCCATGCATTCCCAGGGCTGAAGCTGCCCTGCAGGCATCACAGTCTGTGTCGTTATTTGGATAGGGAATGAGAAGTTTCTCATGTATGTGAGGTGTTATACTGGGGAGGATTTGTCGACTGGAGAGTTACCAAGCTCGGAAGAATGAAAAAGTGGGAGGGGGTGATGGGAGTGATGTGCATTTTAGGATGGTGTGCCTCAGCAGCTGTATTAGGCAAGGGCATTGCGTGGACCACCATGAATGCCAAAGTATAGCTGTTTGTCCTTTGATCACACTGTGATGAGTGGTGCCCATTCCAGGAGCATCAGTAAAAGTGTCAGCTTTTTCTAGAATAGCTTCAGTGGGTGAGCATGTATGTCTGCTTTGAAAAGCTTAGTCTCTGAGTGAAAAGAGAACTATTCTGGGTTGTAAAAACAGATTTAAGACCAGCAGGGAACATGCCATTCCTTCTCTGTATGAAGGAGAAGAGCACACTGTGTTTTTGGTTTTAGATACTCCCCTAAGTTGGGGGGGAGGATAGAGGTACATCAGTGCCCATCACACATGCACAACATCCAAAAGAGGAAAGGGAAAGACAGGATGGCAGCTAAGCTCTGTCTCGCTATTCACATCAAAATGAGAGCCTCATCTCACAAGAAAGAGGAGCAGCTCTGCATTGATGCCAACAAGAACCACAGACCAAGGCACCACAGTTTGATCCTCTGTAAATGACACACAATGTCCAAAGAGAAATCAACTCCTCAGGCATTAATTTATTTTCATTTATTTATTTAATAATTAATTTTCCTTTTCTAGACTGGCAGTCTTGGTGATTAGATTTTAGTCTACTGTATAGCAAGGTCAGTGTGATGGATTTTGAAAAAATACAAGTTCAAGTGCTTTTTGGTTTCGCAAGCACATGAGCTCAGTGAGAAGGAACAGACTGAGACAGCAAGGAGAACAGCCAATCCTGTTATATTTGTCTTTCTTATTACTGACTTGCCATGATAAATATGGAAAATTATATTTGGCTAGAAGGAGGCTGAGAAAGGGAACAGATGGCCACCAAAAGAATACTAGAGCAGCTAATAGTCACTGGCATATTTCCGGGATAAAAATTTAAATCTGAAGCCAAGCAGAAGCATTATCCATTTTTTTTTTTCTGATCAGGGTACTGTGTATGAAACTGATCCTGCTATGCTCTGACTAGATGAAGGTGGGCTTCCTGAAATGCATTCACCGAATGGAATAAACAACCTCTATCCTGCAGTTAACGGCTCTTGCAGTTATGCTGACAGAAATAGTTGACAAGGTGGGGAAAATGTTTATGTTCCTACTGTATTTTGAGTGAGGGTGCATTTGCCATGGCTTTTTAATATATTGCATGATTTAGCACCTATATTGCGTTCTCTTGATGTGTTCTCCCAGGCTTTAGTCATTTCTGAGGACAGGGAGAAGAAAGTGCCCATTTAAATGAGGAGACAGTGGAGTCTGTATTTTATGTAGCTGGGTATTTAATAACTTCTAAAATGTTAATGCATTTCTGATTTCTGTGGTCAACTGGGTACTGAAAAAACAAGATGACATTTGGGGAATTATGAAACTGTGTCACAGTTTCTGATTTTGCAGAATGCTGTATGTTCTACCTAACCCCCCTTATGACTGCAGACCGGGTAGTGAATGAGGACGTGTTTTTTTTCTTGAGTGATAATTGAATTAACAAGGTAATACATGATTTGAAGGTCTGGAATAGCAGGAGATGATAGTTTGGGACTGAAGTGCAATACTGGAGCTGTAGGACAGGCAGAGTGCTCTGAGCAGGACATCCAAGGGTGAAATGAAGTGGAACAGTAACAGGTACTGCAGTTTTTCTTTAGAGTACATTTGCCAGCATTAAACCGGTCACAGCAGCTCAGCAGTAGATTCCATATGAGATGTAGGAGATTTTGATAGAGCAGCAGCTGATGGGTCATCTGGATCAAGACTATCAAAGAAGTCACTGGGTGGGTTGATTTATCCACCTGCTCCTCTTTCAGTCACCAGCAGGACTGTTACAGACACAGATCACTTTTTCCATGGATAAAAGATTATGCTGTTTACCTCTTTGGGGGAGTGTTATCAGGGTTGATCAGTTATTGATTTTAAGGTGTTCTGAATAAATTACCCAAAGAGTACTGAAGAGCTATAAACCCTTTATAAGTAGGTTTTGAGAGAGAATCAAAATTTTTCATGGTTAAAAAAGGCATGGCCTTGAGCTGATGGACTGATTTTTGCTTTTGCAGTGTAGAAGGAGAAATGTCCATCTGAAAACCTTGTTAATCTTTCCCCAGTAAATGGAAATTAAATGGATTCCAGATTCTGGCAGCACATCCTGGAGCTCGCTCACCTGCTTCCTTGCTGCATTTTAGAGACATCTTGTGAGTTGTTTGTGCTCTACTAGCACATAAAAATCTATTTTGAAATTTATATTTAGTAATATATGCAACACTGCATAGCCTTTCAAAAGTATTGCTATGAAATAAAATGCTATTTTGGAGTGAAGACTCTGCAGGTATGCAAAGTCCAGTTTCTTTGATTTTTTTCAGTGATAGCTATTGCTCTCTAAAAGCCTGGCTTGACATTGACTCATAGTTAGAAAAGCACAAAGTGGTTAAGAAATTGACTTTAGAGTGCAATGTTTTCATCAGCTCCAGAAAGTGAAAAACTAAATGAGCTGGGAGTAAAGGACGGATGAAGTGTAGGAAAATGTATAACATGCACTGAAATTAATAGTCTTATTAAGAGATGGGTTGATATATCTCCTAGAGTTACGAATGCGGATCCCAGACTACGTAACAGATGAAGTCTCAAACTGTATCCAGTTAGTATAATAAGGCTAAACCTGGGGCTGTTGTTTCGCAGCTTCTTCTGAATCTGAAGTTTCTTTTCAAATGAAAAGAAAAAGAAAACATCTGCTGTGGACATTAGCAGCACAGTTGTCCAAGGGCAGTTTGAAGCTGTTCTGACTAGCTTTAGATGTGTCTTTGTGGTTGATGGTGAGGCAGTTGAATCTGCATGTCAAAGGGCAGCATTTCCTTTATTTGACCATGTGGATTTGTACATAGAGTTTTCTTCCCGTATTTAGTTTGAAGTGTCTTCTAATCTCCAAGGATGGAGATCCACAGCCTCTCTGAGCACTTACTCCATACTTACTGAGCAGGATGCATCAGAGACATTGTACATGTATCTTCAGCTTGCTCTGCAGCTTTGCAGCAATGCTGATGTACCCTGGATATATTGAGGTCACTGTATGCGCATGGATCAGTTTGTACACAAGCATCCCTCACCCACAACAGCTCATATATATAAATAGATACATTTATATATGCAGTGTATTGGCACAGATGCAGCAGTCTAATCTGGGTTGTTCCTTCTGTCAGGCTCAGAGGCCCTTTCAGCATGGCTAGGCTGCATCATGGCAGATGTTTTATGGCACTAGTATACTCCTCTAGTATGTTAACATGTTTTCATGTGGACTAACTGAAGTCTTTGACAAATGCCTTTAAAAAGTGATCCCCTGGCACTAATCAGCACTGGATAGGTTGAAAGTCATTGCAAAGAGCAAAGATTTCAGCAGCAGCAGGTGCTCTGTCCACGCTGTGTAACAGTCAAGACAGCCCTGCAGTACACATAAAGAGAAATACCATGCTGCTTTATTTAAATATTTTTCACCTGCAGCTCACAGGTGAAACTTTAAATTAAGAGTTTCACACTCCAGGTTTCTCTGCTTCTAGAGAAAATGCTGTTCTACAACTTCAGAACTTCTGTAGTGGAACTGGTGAGTCTATTTTGATAAGATGCTTTCTTTGACTATGAGTGAAACAACCTTGTGTCTCAGAACGCACGGACAGGGAGCATTTCTGGCCAAGCCTAGTGGAGTCCACTCCAGCCTACAGAGCTGCTCCAAGCTGCTTTGGTAATGGAGTCTTCAGTATCTAAATTATCATAAAGATTTCTGCAATTCACTACAGTCTGTTACTGGACAGAAATGGGCAGTGCTACTTATCATGTTTATCTTTATAAAAATAACCTGCTGAAAGCACCAGCAAAATCTTAATAACAACAAGCTGCTTAGCACTTCCCCATGTTTCTTTTTTTGGGTTTGGTGGGGTTGGTTTTTTTTGTTTTGTTTTGTTTTGTTTTTCGGTTTTTTTTTGGCATTTGTTGCATTTATTATCTATCCATTAGAACCAATGGATTTTTTTTCTGTAGCTCAGTAAAGTTAAACATTGATTTGTCTTTCTATAAAATCTGTATGACAAGTTGAACCAGTTTAACACTGCTGTTAACAATGGATAGGCTTGCAATCTACCTCTTGAGGCCATTTAAAGCTCTCCTAAGCAGACTCACTGTTGGCTTTCGAGCACAAATTTAGGGATGGCAAAGGCCCCCCCCCTTCCCCTCCACTGGCCACATGGGCATACTGAGCATGCTGAGAGGCATAATAGGCAAAGCAAGCTGTCTCTGCACCTGCCCACAAAACAGCTGTCTAACTGGGAGAGCGATTGCTGGAGGGTAGTGTATTTTCAGCAGCTTATGTGGTCCACTCTCATATACATTGCCACACAGGAAAGAAACACAGAAATCATACAGAGATTTAAGGATTTTTTCCCCCCCTTCCCAGAAAAATTTTTATTGAAGCATCATTTTGTTTGCAGTCTTCCCATGTGGATGCATTTTCTCAGTCTCAGCTGACTGTTCGAGAGAGAGATCATCTGGGATCTAACAGAGTCTTTCCCCAGGTATGTGACTCTTCAGCTGACTTAAAAAAAAAAGTTTGAATGCTTGTTTTCTAAGACATTTTTTATAATAAATGAATCTGAGCAGAAGGAAGTCTTTTATACCCTGCTGTCTTCCATTTCCCCTGTAGCTGTATGAGTGCCCCAAGTGTCTGTGAGTATTTTGGTTTTGTTAAGAAGCATTTGAGGCATTTCTTCTGAGCAGCCACTTTGATTCTTAAAGCTTTCATGAAAAGTCCACTGGAATCTTAGTTCTAAGGTTTCAAAGGCTTTTCCATAATATTTGAAAAGAAAATGTATTTGTTTAACTTGGTTGGATTGAGAGCCCTGTTTCTTTGCTTCTTCAGAAATCACCAAGCCTCTCCTTTGTTATCAAAAGATTGAAAGTATGTTTCTATTACTCCCCGGTAACAAAAATTTCTTGGGCTTATGTGGGTTGTAGCCTTAACTCTCTGGACCTTGTTCTGCATTTGATGATGCATAGTTGATCTATTTCAGGGGTGGGTTTTTTCACAAATGAGAAAAGTCTAAAGGAAGAATTAATAATCCTGCAGTTTTCAAAGGACTATAAACATTGATTGTTTCAGTAAAGCTTGCAACAGTGCTTACCTTTTCCTCACTAACAAGGAGTGCAACAAAATCAAAATGAACTCCATGGGAAGCGAGGAAGAAAGAAATATTGAGAAACCAGTGTGGAGAAGACCCTCCCACTGTCTCCACCCCTGGTGTTTGGTAGCAGCTCAGTCCCAGTGTCTCTTCTGCCACTGGAAATAGCTAATGGTGTTGCCTGCCGTTTACAATTCATGCCTGCTTACATAGGCCTTATTTCCCCACTTAAAGGAGTCCTGCTGCCTGGAATGTCTGTTTGGTTTTCAAACCCAACCACCTTTTCCAGCTGAAGACGTCACTGCTCCGATGCTGGACGGAGGTGTTCTTGTGGGGGAACTTTCATGCCCTAAAATGTGCCTGTCTGCCTGATTGTCTGGACAAACTCCTCCTGCCTATAAGTACCACTGGGAGCTTACAGAGAGTATCTGCTCTTTTCCCCTTTGCCATTAGATGTCAGGAGTGAACTATACACATTTCCCAAGGCTTTAAAGCCCTCTGTTTTTCGAAGGTGTTACACAGAATTGCTTGCTACATCATTATGTTTGTTTTTTTTTTTAATATTTTCTATTTAGAAAGTCAGTCGTGGTGTTCTTTCTCTCCCACATCTGGAAGGTCAAGCAAAGCATGGTTTGGTTGCAGACGCTGCAAACCTTGCCCCTTTTGAAAGCAACCTGCCTCAGATAACAAACAATAGCTTGCAGAATGTCCTTCCCTCTCTTCAGGTAAGTTTTAAAGCTCTCAAACATCTTATGTTTGTTTGCCTGGTTAACCAGCTTCTCTCTAAGTACTGCTAAGAGAGAGTCAGCGACAAAATGTCGCAAGAGTGTTTGTGTGTGAGAAGAGAGAAATAGCTTAGTATCAGCATTTGCATCAGTTTCTGTTTTCAGCTGTAGTTGGAGGGGAAAAAAAAAAAAAGGAAGCACTATAAACACTTATAAATTACTTACCATAGCTATGTATATCTCCAGATATTTTAACAGACACCTAACATCACAGGAAGATTTTGAAGTCATCTTCAGTTCTGTCATTCCTTCCTTCTCATTTTTTCACAAATACTGTGTCCCTCATATCTTTCTCCTCTCCTCTTCTTCCTTTGTAGCTTCTCTCCCCAACAAATGAGGGACCTGCCCTACTCACCACCACCACTCTGATCACTCCCTTCTTCAGCTTTCTTCTTCTTCAGGGGAGTCTCTCTATTGAGATACGAAGTCTTTTCAGATCTCTTGTACTGGAAGTCCCCAATAAAGCATTTTGTTTAGGAAGATGAGTCTTCACAAGTACTTTGAACTTGAAATTGGTAGCTTGCTACTACTATGAATTATTTAATTTAGTTAGGAGATGTGTATCACTGAGCAAAGTGACAAGATGCAAAATAGCATGAATGATGAGGTGGAATGGGATAATCTCCAAAATAATTTAAAATTTCTTTAAAGCTTAATTCCATGACCTTCATAAGTCAAACCTGCATTCAACTCCTAGAAAAGCCAATGACTAAGCTTCACATCTGAAAATGAACCATCCCTCCATTTTATGTTCCTTGAAAAGATTGGAGTCAAACATTTTACAGAGGTTTTCCTTTTTTATTCTTTAAATTGAATTTATAGATGTTTGTAGGAAGCTGTGTAAACACCAATAAGAAAGCCTTCTGTTTGTCTTAGAAATGTCAACATATCAGAGGACAACAAACATTTGAATCCAGAAACCATGATTATGAGTTGTCTGTTTCAGAGACCTTCTTTGTTTACCCTTCCTTAGAAGTAACACAGCATGGCTGTGTTACAAGGGCACTCTGCTACCTCATGTTCAGGTTGTTGTCAGGCCCTTCGCTACAAAACTGCACCTTTCAGTTGTCCCCCAGCCTGTCCTGCTGCATGGGTATATTCCACAGATACAAGACTTACCATCTGTCTTCATTCAAGTTCAAAAGATACCCCTTCTCCATTTTTCCGGCCTCCTGAAGTCCTTTTGGACAGCAGCCCTGCTACGGTCTGTGGATTTGAGAGAGTTGTGCTCATCCAGGTCATCATTAAAGACACTAAACTGTGCTGGCCTTAGTACTGATCCCCAAGGGATGTCACTAGTAACCAGTTGCTACTGATCACAGTCCTTTGAACCTGAACATCCAGCCTATTTTTTTTTTTATTTCTTTTTTTTCCCCCACTCGCATTATGATCCATTTATCCAGTTCATATCTCACTCTTTGGACTGCAAGCATATGGTGGGAGCAGTGGGAGGCAGCATCACAGGCCCTGCTGAAGTCAAGGTATACAACGTCCGCTACTTTCCTCTCCTTGGCCAAGCCAATCACTTCATCAGAGGTGGCAATCAAGTTCTTCAGACACCATTTGCTTACAATTTATGTCAATAAATCCATACCAGCTGTTTCAAAGCAGCTTCTCTTATGTTTGCCTTTCCAAGAGGAATTGTTCCATAGCTCTCCCAGGAACTGAGGTAAGGCTGACCAGCCTGTAGCTCCCTGAAGCCACCTTCTTTGCCCTTTTTTTGAAGGTAGGTGTGATGTTTGCCTTTTGCAAATGGTCAGGAACTGCTCTGAATTGCCATCGACTTTGCAAGGAAGGTGTCTTTCATCCTTGAATGACATTGGCCAGCTTCTTCCACACCCTCAGCAGCATCACATCTGGTCCTGCAGACTTAGGTATATCCACATACCCAAGCGGTCCCTAACTATCTTCCTCTCCTGCTTCTTTACATGAACATTGCTCCTAGACTCAAGAACTTGGGAGGACTGAGGGCAAAATTCAGCAGATACTGAGGTGACTGAATTACCCCATGAGTATTAGGATATGATGACTCTTCTCTGCTGTACTTAACTGAACCCCTGATTAGCAAAGCTCTTTGCAGACACTCTTGCCCTGCTTCATCTGATAGATCCTGTTTCTGCTCAGCAGTTCTCCTATGTTCATAGAAGCCCCATCTGGAGCTTCAGCCATGTATTGACCCAGTGGATGCATCATATCCAGCTGAGTAGATCCTTTCTACTGCAGTTTCTTCCATCTAGTTCTTCTGCCCCCACACAGGCCCATTCACACCAATCTTGACGTTTCTGCTATAAACGTGTACGTGTGCAGCGCCACACTGGTGTCCCTGCAGCTCTGTGGGCTGCACGAGCAGTCTCAGGATTCTAGCTCAACTCTCCGGTGGCTATGCCCACACAGAAATCCAGGATGGATAATGCCTATTACACTGCCTTTCCTGACCTCTTTATGAGCTCCTGAGTTACTGCAACTTAATCAAACGATGGCAGGTTGTAGCATTTATAGAAAGAAAGAACCCATGTATTGAATGAGCCTGGAAGATGAATTTCCTTCTCTTGATTAGAGACTTATCTTTCCATGGTCCAACAGCCTCCAGTGCTATTGCCAAAATTTGTCCTCTGGGTAAGTAGGGCATTGTAGCCCCCAAACATGCTTGTTTTGTCTCAGCACAAAATTGACATACAGATTACTCAACAAATCCAAAATAAGTATCTTGCAGCCTTGTCTTTGGAAATGCAGCATTTTAAAATATATTTTTGAAATCTATTTACATACCTACAATCAGCTGAATGTTCATGAACATATCTGAAACAAAATTCACCTTTTTCTTTTGTTTTTTGTTAAGCAGGAAAATGGAATTCAAGGCAATTTTTCCCAATTTAACCTTCCAGACCATCTTCCTGAAAGTGACACCAAAGCCCAGACAAAACCATCAAAACTGGAGGACACCAGCATCAGTGTCAAACTGCCTATGACAGCTTCAGGTAGGATACAACAGAACATGCTAACAAGACTGGAGGTGCCGTGCTAAATGGTCGCTGAAATATTTAACAGTTTGGAAGACACAAATGTGGCTGGGCTCAGTGATTTCTAAAAGTGCTATGTGGGGATGTACACAATAGGAGAATGAATAGACTAGCATAAATCTATAAACTAGAGAAGTACGTATTACACAAAAGAATGTATATTTGTCTAAGACTTAGGACAAGTCATGTAGGTGACAGCAATATTCTATGACAGCGATAAGACACTTTTCTCCACTTACTTGAAGCTGTCCCACATTTTATCTATGTAGGCTAAGCTGCATATTGGAAATTCTCAGATCTAGAAAGTTTCTGGCAGAGTTAATCTATTTTTAAAAGGAGTTTAGGAAAAAAAAAAAAGTGGCCTTTTGCTTTGAAATGATTTAGCATCCCTGCATTAGTGTCTGAAGATCTGCCACTGTTTAACAAAACACCCACATGCATGCCTAGAGAACACGTTGATTTGTAATGCTACCATATGATTATTTATCTTGATTTAAATGATGTAATTGGAGGTGCTAGGGTAGCTGAAATGTTTCTATGCAGGAAGAATAGCATATTTGGACCCCATCTAATTCCTAACCTCATGCACCCGAACATGACACTTTTCTATGAGAAAAACAAGTACTCAAAAGCTTTGGTTAACTAAAGCTTACTACCACTTGATAGATATGATAATCACAACAATAAAAACATAGACTATTTTTAATGTAAGCCGTAAAGTTTGCTGAAGCAAATCCCTTCTGTTGTCTAAGTCCATAACTTTGCTCAGAATCAAGTCATTGTTACCTAAGCGCTCTTAAAAGTCTTGCTGACAGGTGATGAATGCTTTCTTGTACATAATACTGCAAGTCAGAAAAAGAAAAAAAAAAAAGAAACATAAATTTGTGCAAAATGACAGCATTGTAGAATCATAGAAATGTTGGTTGGAAGGGGCCTCAAATGGTCAGCTTTTCAGTCTCCTGCTGTAAGTGGCAGGCTTTACTGTAAAATGTTCCACTATAAAAGCAATTTGCCATCAGGTTTCTCACACTTATTGATTTTTGGTTTTGTATTCTTTTCTGATTTAGAAGCCTTGAAATATTTTAGAAACCAGTTAACAGTCTATGAGCAAAAAGAAATTTTCAATTATACAGAGCTATGGTTTCTTGGTCTGGACGCTAAAAAGATTGAAGGTTTGCCTGAAACCCAGAATAATAATTGTTACGATGATGAGCATGGTTCCTACTTAAAGGTAAGTGGAAAATTTATGGTATTCATTTTCAGCTCAGTAAGTTTGTAGTGACTGTCTGCCCATTCTTAAGTGATCTATGTGAGATAAATGCTGGCACTTTAAAGCTGAGAAGAGAATCCTAAACAGTGACCCACTTTGAATCTCACTGGGGATTGATGCAAGGTAGGTGGATTAATGAAACATGCACTTGTTATTTTCTCTGTCACCCTTGTTTAATAGAGACTGTGCTTGCTACCAGTCCAGTGTCTGTCATTAGATGGCAAACTCACAGCCACATTAACTACTATAAAGCTTGATCTTTGTTGTACTGTTTGAATCTAAACTATTGTTTCCTTTTGAAGGTTTTACACGACCACATTGCATATCGATATGAAGTATTGGAGGTCATTGGGAAAGGGTCATTTGGGCAGGTGGCTAAATGCTTGGATCATAAAACCAATGAATTAGTGGCATTGAAAATAATAAGAAATAAGAAAAGGTGAGACATCTGTTGACTTTAAACCAATAAAATCAGTTCTTTATTATATAGGCAGTGACAGTGTGTGAAAATGTGAACAAAGCAAAATAAAACTCTGTACATCTGGCTTTTGTTAAAGACAGTGAGTGAGGAAGGGTGGTCTCAGGGACTCAGAATTGTCCTGGACCCAGTGAAGACACAGTCTATGAAAACAGGCACAGTTTTTCCAGACTTCCAAGGAGGTCTCTGTATCTGTGACATAGTTAATACACAGCCCAGGTAACCAGCCCTGCATGACTGAGAGCTGCGAGCCTACATTTCTCCCCACAACTCCAAAAGCACAGGAATATGCTGAGAGGCTCCAGTCACTCATTTTAATGTGAAAAAGCATACATCTATGGTCCTAAGCATCATCTTCTTGTTATGTGATTGCCTATGAATTTTTAGTTGACTTTAGCTTGAACCAGAGTCAATGAAGCAGATGAGAATGATGCTGTTGACTCCAGTAACCGTTCAGTTTCTCCCCTCAGTGAACATGAAGTATAAAGGTACTTTTCGAAACTGTCTTACTGTGGTAGGTGTGGAATATGGTCCTGTTCGAGTAAACAGTAACATTCCTATGAACTTTAAAAGCACTAAGATTTTACTCTGGATGCTCATTTGACATTTTTTCATTGAAACATGTTTTTCAGACAAGTAAAAACTCTGTTATGTAAGATCAGTATATTTAGACTAGGAAGCAACCATAAAGAATGAATGTCACAGTAATTAACAGAGGTGAATGGTAAAGTTTAAATCATTGTCCCACATGGTGAGTTTACAGTAAGACTGTGGTGTTTGTAGAAATAAAAATGCTAGATTGAGTAAATGTCAGCATTCCTATGTCATGTGATGTTTCAGATTTCACAGCCAGGCTTTGGTGGAAGTGAAGATCCTCGATGCTCTCCTGAAGAAGGACATAGATGATACTCACAATATCATCCACATGAAGGAATATTTCTACTTTCGCAATCACTTCTGTATTTCCTTTGAACTGCTGGGGTAAAGTATATTTTCCTTTACAGAAACCTTAAGGAACATTGTACATCTTATGCTTAGAAACTTTTTTTTTATGTTGTCTTTGGAAAAAATTGCAACTCTTAGTGTTGTTACAAGAAAGGAAAACTGTCTAAATACAGACTGCATATCTGAGCTGCTGATCACCAAAGGTGAACCAAAAAAGGCCCCATTCAGACTTCACACGGACAATGATCCATCCCTTATTTTCTGTGCTGTGTATTGAAGCCTTCTTCTCTGAAGGACCTATGGGAAAAAGAGTAAACCAATAAATTAAGGACTGGTAAATTTCAGGGTATATAAATGAGAATAATAATAAATAATTTAAAAATATAGCTGCTCCTTGCTTTCTATGAACTTGTGCTGCAGGATACATGTTAGGAGGAATTTTGGAGAAAATTTAGAGAGGTCAGATCATTTCATTAACTCCTTGTAATCAGGTCATCAAACTAGAATTATAGGGGTTCCCCACAGTTTCCCATCCTTTAACGTAAAGCCTCCATTGCTGCATGCATTGTAGCCCTTGCTGAAGATTCATCCTTGTATGGAAGTCTTGATCTCAGAGAGACCTAAATTCACTGTGTTGCTGCTTGCCTTTAAAAATAAGTTCCCTAATCTCTTTTTTGCTTTGTGTCTTCTTCCATCCCTGCAACTCCTGCAGAATAAATTTGTATGAGTTGATCAAAAAGAACAATTTCCAAGGTTTCAGTTTGTCTTTAATTCGACACTTCACTCAGTGTGTGCTGAGATGTTTACAAGTGCTCTACCAGGAAAGAATCATTCACTGTGATCTGAAGCCTGTAAGTACAGTCATTTCATAACCCATTATTCTGTACAGATTCATTAGCTTCATCTTACTTTTTACTGATTGAGGAACTCTCAGAAGAATACTTAAAACCCAGTAGGGTATTTGTACAGAAGCTATAGTTTATTTCAGATTCTGTTAGCACTAGAATTGAGTGATTCTTTTCATTGATTCAGTTCATTTACTGCATTATTATATGATAATATCTGGATACCAAAATGTATGCAAATCTGAATCAAATTCAGGTAATGACTTTTTGTTTAGAGAAAGAAAAAAGTACTTGTGAAATTAAGTATTTCAGTATGAGGGACACTATATTGCAAGAAGATATTCACAAAGCAGCCTTTTTCAGGTTATCCTGTTAATTCTATTTAATTTCGTATGTATATCTATAAAATTAAATAGCCAGCTGAAACCAAGACACCTAGTAAATGACAAAGCAATTCTACAGTATTTGGGGTGCTCACCTGTTTCTGGAGAACATCTGTGATGCAATTCCTGCTGCTATATCTGCAAAGCATTCATGCTATGTGAAACTTTTCCATTCAAATCAAAGGAAATCTTTGATAGATTTTTAAGGAGGATAAAATTCAACTCTGCAGAAGAGAGCTAATAGGCTATGTTTAGTCATCAATGCAAGTATTTCTAAGCTAGCTGCTTAAGAATTACTTATCAAGTGGAATCGTAGGCGCACCCATCTGTACCCCACAGGACCCTACCATTTGTGTTCGTCACTACCTTGGGAGCTCTGCTTCACACTGGTGTGAGATGGGAAGAGGTGTGCCTGCAGAGAGGATGGGGGAAGTTGAAAGCAGTGAAGAACTGTATGACTCATTCACAGGGCAGGGTACTTCTGTGTTTACAAAAGGATAATTCTGGTTAATTTAGCACAGCATGCAACAAGATGCAGTTTGCCTTTTCCTAGATTAACTGCAATGAGTTTTGGGGAACTCTCTCTGCTCACACAGCAAGCGTTCTCCCTGGCTGGTACTTTGATAGCACCACACACTGCAGAGTGTCCTGGCTTGGGCTGTACACCAGGTCCTAGTATCCCTATCTAGCTAACCTTCCAATGGGGTACCTTTACAAATCTTTGGTTAATTACACATTATTGGGTGCCTACTCATGTTAGCAAATGCATTGCCAAGCAGGTTGTAATTTGAAGTTTTTATTATGCAGATAAGTGTAAACCCAATGTGTTGTGCTTTCCTTATTTTCCAAAATGTTCACTAACCTAATGTGGTGTTAAAATCCTTTTTCCCTTGCGATTTTTAAAATATTTATTTATTTATTGTCTTTAGGAGAACATACTACTGTACAACAAAGGCCAAGGTTCAGTTAAAGTTATTGATTTTGGATCAAGCTGCTATGAACACCAAAGAGGTTTGCAGAAAAGTCAAGTTGATGTAATTTTCTTAATAAGCTTTCTTAATTATAAATAATGTGGAAAACCTATGTCTTTGCTTGAGCTAATATTGTGACCTATTAGACCTAATTAGAATGTGATGAACTGGTTGTGGAACAAATACTGATAGAAGGCAAATAAGCTATTACCCTGCTTTTTTAATTGTCCCAAGCCTGATCAGCTCCTTTACTCCTGTTGAAATCAAAACTGCACTTGCGAGAGTGGTTAGATGAAATAGGCCTAGGAGGATAATCCCAGTACTTGTCAAGGAGTTTATCAGGTCCAGAGCACCTTTCTCAGTGGAATTGCTAAATTATAGTTGGTACTTTCTGGATAAATACAACAGGGGGAATGGGAACTATGCTTTTAGTTTAGAAAACCTATGCTCAGTTTAACTTTTTTTTGCCTCATGATTTATGTAGATTGTGCAGGAGATAACAAGAACAAAATTTGTAAATGAGAAATGAATGTATAGAAAAATCACCTAATAATAAATCTTAACATTAACAGGCATATTGTAAAGCAAGAATGATATCATCATCAGGAATGCAAATAACTTAAAGAAAACCACTGCAATAAAAAACAGAACCCAAGAAAGAAATTTACACTGCCTTTTATCATCTTAGAAAAGCAAAACTAGTCTTAAATGGCTGTTATTTTTCCCATGAAACATTAATAGCTAAGATGTGCCAAACCTTTTAATCTAGATTTCTGGATTTTGACCATTAGATTTACATCTCAGTTTTGTAGGAGTATGTAATCATTTCAGATTTGCCTTTGTTTGAGTAGAATGTAGTATTTGTGAAGAGTAAAGAAACACAAAACAAGTGAAAAGAAGGATGGAGTTTAACTGAAGAGACTGTCAGCTTAAACAGGAATTGGTACAGCCCTCAAAGTGTTACAATAGAAAACAAATAGTCAGCAATTTATTTGTAACAAGAATGACAAAAACCAGACAACAGGTATGCAGTTAGTCTAATGAGCTAGGACACAGATTGCCACCACAGTACTCTCTAATTGCACAGATTGGTGCAACACTTACTTTTAGGGGCACTTTCCTTCCAGAGAGATGTTGAATATGTGGGAATGCAAAGAAGGGCAGAAATATAAACAGTGACCACCAGAAGTATAGGAATAAGAAAATAACAGATCTTAGATGCTGTAATCATGTTCAGTTGTCTGAATGACAAGACACAAAAGAATTAATCTACTCTGAGTCTCAATCTTGGAATAAGATCTTTTGACATCTGCATTAGTAATTTCTTTCAGTGAAACTTGTTGAAGAATAGTTTCCAAATGAAGAGTGAAAAACATATCACCCATTGATTTTAGTGACATTCTATGCGAGCAATTCCATTAATGTCAGCTGATGGATAAAGTAGATACATAATGGCTGAATATGCATTTCACTTTTCTCTGAAATCTGGAATCCACATTTCTATCCCAGTTATGATATTTTGCTTCTTGTCTAATTTTCCATTTTGGTACAGTGTACACTTACGTTCAGAGCCGGTTTTATCGCTCGCCTGAAGTGATTCTTGGTCATCCTTATGCTATGGCTGTTGATATGTGGAGCTTAGGCTGTATCATAGCTGAGCTTTACACAGGCTACCCACTGTTTCCAGGAGAAAATGAAGTTGACCAACTTGCCTGCATCATGGAGGTAATTTTTGAGATTATCAAATGAGTATGCAATTCAAAAGACAAACAACAATGCCAGCAACAAAGAGAAATCTCAAGAGATAATTAAATTGACTATAGTCTGGCCTTTTGGAGGAAGGTTTATTACAGCCACAGGGCTCCTTGAGACTATGGGATCTAATGCAAAGCTTATTTCTGTTTCATGTGCCAAACGCCGCTTTGTATACTCACTGTCTTGCTTCTGAAGGAAATATTTTAATCTGATGAGAATTTGTACGGAGAAGTTAGAGCAGAAGGGTATGTAAGGGGAAGGAAAAGCAACCCAAGTTTTACAGGGTCCTTTTCTCTTAGAAATCAAATATGTGTTGGTCAAGTCAGATCACTTAGTCCAAATTCCTGATGAGAGATTTTTGCTAACATTTGAGTAGTCACCTGTGGCTTTGTTTAGCAAATCTTGAAAACATCAAAGGTTTTAGTAGAAACTCACGGGGTGACCTGCTCAATTGCTTCTCTACTCTCTTGGTGAAAAGTTTTTCCTAATAGTCACCTTGCATTTCACAAGCCCTAGTTTGTGGATGTTGCCCCTTCTTATACTGTCTGCCTCTACCAAAGAGTTTGGTTCTGACATCTTTGTAAATGTTTTTCAAAAAGTTTTAGGAATGTACTGAGACATCTCCTACCTCAGATCACCTACCCAATGCCACTGCTAGAAAAGTGACACATGAGAGCAAGTTACTTATTTACTCCATACCAATCACTAAACTGCAACCTGACGTTGAACTCCGCTCCATGTTCTGATCCTTCTGGTGCCTTGCTGGGTTGTACTAAATTTTTCTGACAGAATCCCTCCATGTGGCTTCCTACAATAGCTGTCATTAATGGAGATGCTTGTTCTTAGAGCTTTCTGTGGTAGTGAAGATCCTAGTGTCATACTTTTATAAGAACACATTTTCAGTGTGCAGACAGCTGTGAGAAATCCCTTATTTCCTTCCACAGTAAATGGCACAAAAGGAAATGGTTTATAGACATTTCACAGTAAATTGCAACATTCAGCTTCTTTTCGAAAGTAGGGTGAAATACCACATCCCCCCTTATGGTTATTATGTATGTTTATGAAATGAGGAGTAACTCAATGAATTCTTTTTCTGTGTTATAGGTATTGGGTCTTCCACCAGCTGATTTTATCCAGGCTGCTTCAAGGAAACGAACATTCTTTGGTAACTGCTTCTGATTGTCCTTGCTGGATTCGTGCCTGCTGGTTAATCACTACTTAATAGCACTGGTAGAAAGTCAGGTCAGAGAACTTTAGCTGCTGCTCGGCTGAGAACTTCTTTCAGAAAGAGGCACTAAAACAAAAGCACAAGGCCTACAAATGAACCTGGTGTTCTGCCCTTCCTGTCCTTTGGCCCTCTGATTGCCAAGGTTATAGGGAAGTGGTTGGGAAATCCATTCCCCTGTTACTTCTTACAAATATTATTACTAGAAGGAATGCAGTGGCTTTGGGAACTACTTTACATTAAATTCATTCCTCTGTAGATATTTTGGGGTTGGAAATTAGCCAAAATGAGAAAAAAAACCCCAAAACCTACAGTGGAGGAGGCAATCTCTAGAATGTAACCAGTACTGTCTGCCACAATGCTGGCAGCCCAACAGGGAAAAAAACAGAGTTAGTGGGATGGATATGGGTACTGTTTTTGCAACTCTCTTAAATATTTGGTGAGAAATTTTAATGCAATTTTCTGAGCATGTCTTTATTTTTTAAGATTCCAAAGGTTTTCCTAAGTCCATAACTAACAGTAAGGGAAAAAAGAGATGCCCAGACTCCAAGGATCTAAGCACGGTGCTGAAAACCCATGATGATGGTTTCTTAGACTTTCTGAAAGGATGTCTAATGTGAGTTCACAGTTTTGACTTAACCACAGCAGGCTAGTTGGGGCTTTGCTTTCATTCTCTCATGCCGTTAAAAACATCGTATCTTTTGGGGATTTTTGGTGGGGTGTTTTGAGAGAATATTTTTTAATTTTTTTTTTTTCCACGATAGCATTTGGATAACTTATTATTCACAGCTTATTGAAGAGACAAATCATTGCACAGAAAGACTATATGGAATTAGTTGAAGGTACATCATTGTATCTAAAAGTATATCTTCTGATGCTGGAGACTAAATTCTAGAAGCAGTGCTTCTTGCCCTTTGAGGCCTTTGCATTAAACCCTTTCTGTTTTATCAGATAAAGGTTCATTGGGGAAACATAGATCACCACAGGGCACTGTTCCAAGGCAGAGCATGTTTGGAGAGATTGAGATAAAAGTTTGTTTTTGTACTCTAACTCACACTCTGGCAGGAAGAATGTCTTCCCATTTCTTCTAGCAGGAGTTATATTTGGAGACAGCTTGACTGTCTTCAATATCTTGGCTATATTTTCTGTGCTAGTCAATCGGGTGATACACCGTGGTATGTGTATGACAACAGTTCTGCTTCTTTGAGTATCTGCTCACACAGATCTTGCTCTTCTGCGTACACATTCCTCGGGTGACATTAGGCTCTTTTTAGTTCCAACACACTGTGGACCTCCCCATTAGCAAAGGATAAAAAGACAAAGTTCATCCAGCCATGTCTCCATGCCAGAATCAATGACATTGCTTGCTCACTTCTTGACTGTGGTAGTTAGCATGGAGAGTTACTTAGCACAGTTACCAGAGTGTTCCCCTGTAGTTTGCATGCTGATTTAAGGCCTTTTTCTCCTTATGATAGTTACAGTTACCTTTCACTGACAGCAGGCACATTTCAAGAATTATTTGATAAGCTATAGTTTTCTATTCTCTTGATTGGAATAGATTTTTATAAATTACTGGAGCTCAGAATGTGAGAAGAATCTAATATGTCTCAGATCCTGTCATTTCTAGGATAAACTGTTGACTTTACACCAGTCAGGGATTTTACTCAACTTGTATGCGCCTGTTTTGTGAATGAAAACATCAGACAACAAAAAATTCACTCAGCTCTTGTGATGAACAAGAATCTCTGTTTTTGTACGTTGCTTCTGTAGAGTTCTGGACAGTACTGAGACTAGAATGCAATAGTCTGCAACTGATACAGCAATTAGTAACAGAAATGTTAGGATTTATTTGGGTGCAGTACAAATGGAAAGGTATGTTTGTTTGAGCACTGGAAAAAACAGTTGAACGGGGGTTGAAAGAATGGTATTTATCATTAGCAAAGGGCATTGATCCCTCTGATAAATCTGGGGAGCATACTGTTGGTGTTAGAGACAGGAAACCTGCACTCTTGTGTGACAGCACAGGTGACCAGCAGTGAAAAATCTCAAAGCTCACAGCAATTGCACGGCAACAAGGTTACAGAATATCGTATATGCCATTTGTTTTCCTGTTGCATAAGGGAAAACAAACATATATTCCAAAAAAAGACAGAATGTGAAAAACTTGAAACAAATATTTGGTAGGGTCCCTACCCTAATAACACCATGAAGTGTTTATTAAAAATGGTTTGATGCTGCAGAGGGTGAAATCAGCAAAGAACAGAGAGCTGAAGTAAACAGAAAGTTCTGAAGGAAGGAGATCATCACATTTTTCCTTGTTTCCAGTTAAAATTCTTTTGTTTCAAAACGTCCTCATAACCTTACTTTCAGAAGACAATCTTTTAGCTTAAACTAACTTTCAGTTAGAAATAGGTGAATGACTATTTGTGTATCATGGATTTAAGGTGGGAACCTGCCCTGCGCATGACTCCCGATGAAGCAATGAAGCACAAATGGATCCAGGAACCAAAAACATCCAGAGCAAACCAGAAAACACAGGCTTCTAGAAAGCTGAATGATGACTCTTTCTCGACACCCGAAAAGACGAAAGAGAATATTCGTAAGCATGCGCTACCTGGAGAACTAAGTGTATTTCTATCAGTGTTTAGTATTTATTTATCTTTAATATCTGCCTGAAGTAAGATAAGATAATAGTACACAGTGTGCAGATAATGGTGGTCACTGGAATATGGTAGATCACAGCACTATTTCTCACTTCTGTAGAAACATATTACTTATGTTTTATAGCAGCTGACAGCAACAACATTGACAGTACTGAAGATTCACATAAAAAGATCTCCCTATTGACAGCAAAACAGTTATGCTGACACCACACCATAGCGCACCTCACTTTCAGGCCAAAAGAATGCATCGGTGGTGGTTGTAGGGTCCCACAGAAAATTTTCAACCCATTTTTGGTGAATTTGTGGTGATCATGTGTTTATCAGCTGCTAAGAGTCTGCATTCTTACCCTATCATTTTATTTATTTATTATTACAGAAAATGTCTGGAAAGATACATCTGACAAAGTGAAAAGTGAACTGGCTGAAAGACTGGCTTCCACTTTGCCCTCCACAAGCGTAACAGAAAATGATGTGCAGGACACAAGGAAACGTGTTATTCCAGAGAAACATTTGGAAACCCAGATGGAAAAGCCTATAAAAAATGATCAAGAAGAACACAGTGGCGGAACAGCTCTTCCAAAAAATTCTCTTTTTTTCCCACCAATTAAATAATACACAGGACAAGCAATGATTGCTTCAGTTGCATACCTGATATATTTTGTAGGTATTATTTGTACTCAGGAATATAAGCTATATTTGTCTGTACATGGGCTGTGCACACTGTAAGTATATTTAATGTTGATTTTACCCTGAAGTAGTTCAGGCAACCAAAACAGAATTTGAAAACCATTCCTTTTCCTCATATACATCCTTGTGATCAGAGATCCTTCACAAAAAGCAGCAATAAAATGGAGACTGTAAAGCTAGAGACTGGCTTCTTCTTGATGTTAGAATTTCAGATCTTCCTGGATCTAAAAGAACAAATGCATCAGGCTTGATGGGGCTCTGAGCAACCTGCCCTAGGTTAGAGATGTCCCTACTTGTGTAGGGAGGTTGGACCAGATGACCTCTAGAGGTCCCTTCCAGCCTAAAACATTCTGTGATTCTATGATTGAAGCATATGAATTATTTCATGGTTAGGATTACTGGATTTGCTTATGTATAAATAACAAGAGAATTCAAACCAAACACCTTCAATTTCCTTCTTCTCCGTTTCCCTCTTTTTTTTTTCTAGTGAAGTGCTGGATGGAAACCATTGTCAAGTTTATAAATGTAAATAATATATAAATGTTCTTTGCTCTTCAGCAGCAACAAAGAAGAATGGTGTTCTGGCCCACTTCTACAGGAACTCCACTCAATATTCATATCAACAAGAGGGATGGATTAAGGCAAGCTGTTTTGATTCAGGAAAATGGTTCTCCACAGGAGGCTTAACTTAATATTCTGAAAAAAAAACCAGATTTCTATCACCCCTGCGATTTATAATTTAAACATTTAGCTCTTTGAACAATAGACTGTCTTTTCATAGCATTTGTAAAGCACCTACCTCATTATGACTTTCAGACTTTACTGTGGCTTATAGATAGTACTGCAATTTAAAAGGAAATAATGAGGGAATTGTCCTACAAAATGCAGATGCTACTGTAGCGGTGACATTGGCAGTAGTCCAAGAGAAATAGGTGTTCCTAAGTGGTGAGAATCACCATAACAGCAAACTCCCGTGGGCTCTTTGTGCAAAAGGAAAACCCAAAGGATATGAAAATGATCCTCACACCGTTCTAATGTGAGTAAACAAGGTACAGAGGTGACTGCACAGCAGAAGGCCTATAGCAGCGTGTCCTCCTACACTATAGAAAGTTAATGGCTAGAAAAGGGCCTGCACAGTGCAGCATGACCATTCTCTGGCTTCAGGCAAACCCTGGGACTCCTGGAGAGACAGCTGGAAGATGAGTGACCCAAGAAGGGCAATAGCCCATTATTGAGTGTAATTGAGCAGTAAATTATAAGGTTATTTTGGCAGACAAATATCATCCTTTTGTGATGCAGACATCACTGACAAGCAGGTCAGCTTGCAGGACCAGAGCTGTCTGTATCTCTAGCTTCAGAGAGACTTCTTTGCAGCTGAACCCTGCTCCCATTCATCACCAGAATGATGTACTGGGAACAGTGAGTTCTGTTATGTACCATGTTTTGGTGACTGGGCCGAGTACCCAGAGCAGGTGAGCATCTCACAGAATGTAGGGCAGAGCCCTCATCCCATGGCACCTACTCCTGGTGGGAGCTGAATGAAGGGAATCAGGATCGTCATCAGTATTAGGGAATACTCACATTTTTGCAGATATTTGGAAAATACTCATTCTGGTTGTTTGCAAGTAACACAAGATAAAAAGCAAAGGGTTTAAGTGAAGGGTTTAGCGTGGACTAAGAACAGCAACAGTACTTATCCTGATACCACGTAACATAAAAGGTCAGATTCTTACACCCTTTGAAGTATAATTTGTACTGTTTTGATTCAGTTGCTGCTCATTCTCCATCTCTGCTGTGGCACATTTACTTGACTGCTTAGGCTGCTCCAAGTAAAGATACGTGTCAGCTCACAATTGCCCTTGTTTATTTGTCTGCTTTGCTTCAGAACTAAAGTTTGGGGTCAACCATACCAAGTCCTAATGAAGCTGTAAGTCTCATTTGATGTATGGGCTTGCATGCTGAAGCCAGATTTTCTTCACAATAATAGATCTCAATAGCTTTTCAGTATCATATTGCTTCTCTACAAAGTGAAAGCTTTCCCTGGCAGTGAAAAGCTGTGGTTCCAGTAAATCCCCATTTTTAGACAAAGATACTTTGAAATGAAGTATCTGCTCTAGCAGGCAGTGGTTTTCCTACCATTTTGCTCTAAGCCAAAAGATAGAATATTTCCATAAAAAACAAATACAAGTAGTAAAGAGGTTAATTTTAATTGTATTCTGAACATAGCTGCAGAACAATGGTGCTTAACACCTTGATAAAATGAAGGATAAAGTCAGAAAATGTTAATTGGAAAGACTTTAAATAGCAACATTTAGTTTTGTTCCTATCACCCATCAGAGAAAGTGTCAGCATTATTAGAGGTAGGCTCCTTTAACTATCTTTACACAGAAACACTGGCAGAAGTAGCTGTTTTTAAAATGCTGCCTTTCTCCCTCATCAGTCCCTCATTTTGAGGAGGTATAAATCTCTAGGCTTTTCATTGTCACTGCAGGCATGAATCTCTTTTCTTAACATATACATAAATAGCCATTTTAGCTGGCTTAGGGACTTAAGGTACCCACACTGGTGTGAAATTGAGTATTTGGTTAACAACTGGCCAAAAAAAAAAAATTAAAAATTTAAATCGCCTCAACAGAAGGTCAGCTGTTGTGAAATTAAATATTGACAATGCTTCAACTGGTTTTAACAGGAATCCTGTGCTTCCCACCCGGAACTGCAACAGGGAGATGTGAGGCTTGGAGTTGGCTGTGTGTCAGGGACATGTGAGCTGCCAGCAAAGAGTTTCAGCAGCAGAGCCTTAAGGGTCCTTTCAAAAGAGTACTGGCCATGGCATTTTTACTTCTCTTCATCCTCTGAGTTTTTCCTACATCATCGTAAACCCGAAAAAGAAAATTCAGTGATATATCACTGCTTTCCTTTGCTCGCTCTGTGTCTCTGTCTGCTGACTGAGGCAGATATTCAGAGGTGCCATTGCACCCTGTGGTCCTGATTGTCCTCTTTCTTTTCACAGCTGGCTCCTGTATGAGCACTTATTTTTTTTTCAAGGAAGCATTTTTTATCTTCTTTCCTCTATTCAGGTCATCTATAATTGTCTAATCTTTAGGATGTTGCTTACTGCTATTCTGTGATACCTTCCTCTTCCTGGGTATCTCTCCCACACCCTTCAGTAGTGGCATGCAAACACCACATCCTGCTCCATCAAAGAAACCATGCAGTTCTAATCTTTGTCACACAGCTAAACCATCCCTCCTTGTAATCCCAGGATAGCCATGTCTTCCAGCAGTGTCTCAATTGAATGCCCTAATCTTACACTCTAATCCATGTGAGAAAGGGATTTTCACTTCAAAGAGTGGACAACTACCAACAATGAAAATTTCTCACAGCAGCAGCTCTGCAAAGCACCCTAATGCACCCATGCAGATTCACTTCCCTTCTTCCATCCTGTTTTTTCATTAACTCTGTCTTTGGTTCTCCCCACAGAGCAGCTGAAGTTCCTCGCTTTTGATATCCCTGTGCTGTCCTAGCCTTGAAATACTCACTTTGCATTACCATATCCCTCAGCCCTCCCTAGTTACCCCAGAATAGTGCCTTGGACCACTCTGGAGCAGAGAAAATGTAAAAGGTTGGTACTGTATAACATAATTCATGAAAGAAGCCACAAATATACTTGCTGTCTACAGCAGGACTGTCAACAACGTAACCGGGGATTCAGGGGACCTGTATGCAGTTTGACCTGTTTAAGCCCTGTCCCTGAAGATCAGATGAGGTATCTCTCTGTTACTTGTCTGTTCTGCGAGCACTCGTCTCAGCAGATTGATATGAATGGGCTTTTCTAGGCTTTCCTAGCAAGTAAAGAGTAACAAAAGACCATACCCTTCAAAATTCACAGCACTGGGCTATGTTTTGTAGTGGATCATGCAACTGGGCAAATTGGAGACAAGATGCACAAGGCACTTCCTAGCAGAATGGGCTGGAAACCTGGGAAGGTTCTTTGTTTTTCATGTCATTATGCTGAAAGATCTTAGGTTGGGCAATGGGTGATGCCCTTTTCTCCTTCCACTCACTCCCACCAAGGTACAGTGTATGAAGCAAAGGCATTTTTCTTATTCTACTATTCCACTACAGTCCAGACTGCTACCACAGGAGCCCTTTATATGTGCCACAGCAGCTTTCTCTGATGAAATATGGCTCTAAGACTCAACAGCCCATTTCTGACAAACTTGTGTGTAATCACCACATCAGACATCAGGGTGGCATAGTCAAGTCAGGGTTCATTTCAACATTTGCAACACAAAGGCAAGTTGGTCAAAAAAGCCCCTTTACTATGTTGAGAAGTGACAACATTAACCCACCCTGAAGAGTGCTGGATAGAAGGTAAACACTTTGCTGCTTTTCCTTGTCTTTTTTGGGTTTTGGTTGTGTAGTACAAAATGGCTATTAAGAATGTTTTAAAATTAATATGGGATGGCCTAGTACAATTTTACTGAGGCAGCGTGCCAGGGCATATTATGTAAAGAGTTGATCTTGCCTACTAAAATATCTTTAAATCTTGGATATAGAACAGTCAGTTTCCACTCCTCCTTTCTGGCAACAGGCCCAGCCTCATGCACTTCCATATAAACTGGGCCCTTGTAGCAGAATAACTGCCCAAGATAGCAGCAAGACTCAGAAACTGCAGTGGTCCTGTTGAAGATGGCAGTTTTCAAGAATCAAGGGTAAGCCCTTCCTCTTATTTCTCCCATGCTTTTGTTCTGGTCAGCTTGCACCTCCGCTGCTGTGTTTCTCCACCTTCCTGGTTCCTTCAAACATGGTCTGCCTCCTCTGGGACCATGATGTACAGGAGCTGATGACATGTTTGCTGCAGGTCCATACAACTGCACTTAGTGACATGCTCTAGGTAGGTGGTGTGGTGTCAGGTCTTAGGCTGGACTTGATGATCTCAAAGGTCTATTCCAGCCTGTATGATAATTCTGTGTAATTCTGTGTGTAACTGGCTGAGTGGCATTTGGATTCAGCCCTCATCAAGAGTTGCCTGGATCTGTGATAGATGTCTTCCCAAATGGCAGCATCTACTTCTCTGTAAGTTAAAAAGACTTCCTCTGCATCCCCCTTTGCCAAGGGTCATTCCCCAAGTATATTGGCTTGAAAACATGGACTCAACTGGCTATAGATAGATGTCCAAGGCTATTTGAAATTATTTAGTTGGTGTGGCCTTTGACTGACAGTCCAGAAGAGTCCAGGTTTTCTGCAGGTCCTGAGTCATCCTTGATAGCCCCATGTAGCTACCTGAGATACTCTACAGTATCCCAGGTGGCAATAGAAGGTGTTGTTTAGGAAAACAAACTGATTCCAAGTCAAACATCAGCCAGAACCAATTAAATATCACTGAAGTAATCACCTACCATGAAGCTAAGAGAGGCTACTGGGAGTGTAGCTTCTGATTCACCCATACCAGAGGTCAGTTCAGACAGCGGTCAGATGTGTGTGAAGCTCCCATGTTTTCCCTCACTGAAGTTCTCCAAAGGTTAATTTACTTGGTTTCCTCTGTAGTCAAGTAGAGGCATGCTCATCTGCAAAGGCTGCTTCTTTCTGACGGTCTTCAATGTCTCCCTTAGGAAAGGGATAGAACATCCTTGGGACTTGCTGCTTTTTGCATTATCTGTAAATGCAGCTACTAAGGAGAGATGCCTGATGTTAAAACAGCTGGAGTTTAGAGGAACAAAATGTCACTGAGGGTGCTAAGTAAAAAAACAGAGTTGATTCGTTTCAGTCGTGAAATCGTTTAATGTTACTGAGATACAGAAAGAAAAAGAGCTTATGCTGATGAGGTGTTTGCCAGTCACAGTGGTTTTATCTTTTTCAGCTATTTTCAGTTCCCTTTTCACACAACAGTAATATATGTTTTGCATGAAATATGTCTTGGTGATTGCCTAAAATGTGTGAACTTTGGAGGGGGTGAGGTATTAGCCTTACTTGCGGCCTTGACCTGATTGCAATACTGTTTCGAAATCTTTTTGTGATTGTGATGCAGACATGGAATTCTTGGCTGTGCCTAACTACAGGGACAAAAATTATGATCAGTTTAGAAGAAACACTTGTTCTTTATTTTTTAATGCAGATATTTTTTAAAAGTGATTTGGGGTAAAGCCAAAGCATTTAATTTCTTTTAAAAGAACATCCCAAGAGGAAAATTGAAGTGTTTTGTTTCAAATAGATTAAACATTCCATTATTTTCAGAAGACATAAGTAACATTTTTAATGTTTTTCTTCATTGGTAGCTGAAACTATTTATATTAGGAAATAATTTCAGTTCCACTAAAGTTTTAGTATTTTTCAAATCTTTTTACATATCAGAAAATATCTCCAAAATATTTACGTCTGGAGACATTTCAATAAGCAAGCACATTAATAACCACAAAAATCCATGTTCGCTTGGTAGCCTGTAAAGCACATCCAGTCAGTTGACTTGGAGCTTTTTTTTGATCTGTTTTGCCTTTCCACAGACAGGTGTGTGTTCCATCCCACCTTTTCATCTCTCACTTTCATACCAACAGTTATTGTGGTCCTTTCTGTTCACAGTTCAATTTCTAGAGAAACTAGACATTTAGATACATTTAAAACTCTGCCTTGAGTTTCTGTGCCTTTTTACAGGCAGTTGAATTTGATGACCTCAGTAATGCCTTATTTGTCTTTTTCTCTATGTCTAAGCTGCCAAAGCCATTGGTTAGCTTGCAGTTTCTAGGAGAGCTTAGCATTCACAACCAGGCCAGGTTTCAGGAGGTATGAGAAACCCAAGAGTTAAAGTAGAAGCTTTAGTATGCCTAAAATATTTTAGTTTTGAACTTCCTTTTTTTTTTTTTTTTGTCTGGGCTCATTTTACTTCCCACATTATGTAGTTGAGCCAGATGTGCTAAAATGCCGCAGCGTGCATCAGGTCATTCACTAAAGAGCAGGGAAGATCCTCTTGTTTCCATCCTATCCTCTGGATGGTGACCCAGGGGCTGCTTTTTCCTTAAACAGCTGGATATAGCAGGGACTGCATGTGAGTTCTCTTCAACTCATTTGTGGAAATCACCAGTGAAAGCCAAGGAGCATTTTGGAGATTGAAATGCTTTGATAATTACTTGGAAAGATGACTTCCTGGAGTGTAGAAAGTTCTTCTTTTTTCTCTATTGCTTTGACCACTGTTCCTTTTCCAGAATTATCATATGGTAGATGAAGCAACCCTTGAGGAAGATGAGAGCCAGGACCACTAACTACTGTGACAGAATGAAACCTCCACCACCATGCTGTTCAAATGTTACCTTCCGGACCTTTGACCCAAATGACCTGGATATGACAGTAAGAAAGGTGGTTGCTCAAGCAAAACCCTAAACAAACCTGTTCTCGTGTCCCTCTGTATTCCCAGATGCCCCTGATCAGATCTGAGAATGACAGCTTTTTCTCACAACACCACAATAACAGAATGTAAAGAAAAATATAGAACCATATGGCCACATTTATGATGTCCATTTCAAGGCACTATTTTCATGTCATTGATGTTTTCTTATAATGTTTTCCATCAAAGAATTGGAAAGATATAAATCTTAACATTTTATTAATCTTGAACACAGCTCTTCAAAATTCTGTTCATTTCTCTCTCTCTCTCTCTCTCTCTCTCGTTTGCCACATACAAAAACTGAATCTAGTGTGGGAGGTAAAATTTTTATTTGTCTAATATATGGCAGTATTTTGGTAAGAATTGTGTTTAGCAAATTCAGAATGTTTTAATAATTTCAGTCTTTCTGTCTTGGAAGATCTTCATATTAGTATCAATTGCCCTACTCAGCTCTGCTTCTCCAAAGGCAGTCAGTGCTTTCTCAGAGTAGAAAATGTATGTTTTGCCAAGGTTCACAAGCATAAGAATACATAGTTTCAAAACTCTGCATATATAGGCAACATTTGCACCTTTACTTGAGGGACCTGTGGGTGAATCAGCATTGTTTAGCTTAGTGCACTCAGAAGTGTTTGTCCAGAATTAGATGTACATTCACCATTTTTTCTGCAGTTCAAATACATGTGCAAATGGCTGAAATGCTGCAAGAAACATGGTCCCGGTCTGAATGGGAAGAGCTTACAGACTTCCATGGCTGCTGCTGTATTTACACAATGGGGCATATCCAGAAGAATCATTGACCATATTTGTGCTCAACAGTAGCTACTAATGGAGAACCAGGGGACTACAGTTTTGTTAGCTTTTTGTTATAAGTCCCTTATTAATTCTTTGTAAAACTCAACCAAAGCATATTAACAGTCTATAGAGATAAAGGAACTGCATCTACTTGCTCTAGGATAGGCAAAGATCTGAAAATCTGATCTTTAGCACCATTGTACAGCTCCTGAATGTAGAATGCTATCCAGACAGTATCTGAACATTTAAACACAAAGTGATGCAGGTTCTGAAATCTTTATCAAATCCCTCATAGACTTTTTTCCCCCAGCTTTCTTTCATTTTGCACACCAGCCCTTTAAATCCATATATGTTTTTATAACACATGTGAAGTTACTGTGGGTACAGCTTTCCTCGTGTCTATTGTAGCCAGCATCCTCTCTTTGGGAAAAACACACTATGTCTGTGTCAGGACAAGACAGATCTTGTCTGTGTGCTACACTGCTTGCTTTCTGTTGCATGTTCTGACATACTGTCTGAGTGTTTTGGTGTGTATCAAATATGCATAGGCATGTTATAGGCATGTGATGTAGGGTGAATACGTGTGCACATCCTTCATGAGAAGGAATGAAGGAGATTTTCCAAACGAGCACTCCCATTACAGGTGGCCACAGCACACCTTGTTACTGCATTTGGCACAGATGACACAGTCTAGTTCTTTAAAACCAAAGATTTCCCAAATCTTTTTTCTTGATGAGTTACTGAGGCCCATCTGACTCAAATGACACCAAAATATTCTTCACCTATGACCCGAAGCTGGAAAATGTAAGTATTGGACAAGAACTTTACTTGGCATATTAGAAATTTCCCCTTCTTCTGCCTTTCTTTGCAAAGTTGATCACACTCATGCTGGAGGTTTGGATTGCACAGATCAAAAGATGGACATGCCTGATCTTGGAAACATGCAAATACCACTGGCAAGAGTAGGATTAAAGTGGGAATGGAAGGTTTGCTGTGTGGAGGATAAAGGGCTTATTTCTCAGGAAAATTTGTAAGATGTTGCCTGTTCCCTTAACTAGAGTTTAGGGAGCAAAACATGGACTGTAGTGCTACTGAATTGCAATATAATTAATGTCTCAGGCATGTATATAGACAGATCCATATAAAAATATCTATGATATACTGAAGCTTTTTACTGCTTCCTATCTTAGTTTCATGGGGACTACACAATCTGACAGAAAAAAAAAGAAATAATGTGTATACATTTAAATGCTCTGTGACAAGCCTGGCTAAGAGCTCAGAACATGCAATACACCACCACAATGTGTGCTGCCTCCAGTATTAACTTAGCCAGCATCTCAGTGTCAGATACAAGGTGTTATCAGGAGAACTGGAGCCTCCCCTTAGCATCACCTCATGATACATGAGCCATCCTTGTCAAATGGAGTTCAAGAGTGCCAGTGTGGTATTGCATTATCACCTTCCTTCTTTAAACAGCATCAGCCCACACTGCCAGCACTCACTCAAGATGCACCAGAATCTGCTGATCAGTGTGGGCAATATTCCATAACAAAGAGGGGCACTATTTTTATGCGAAGATGTGTGGGCTTAGTGCTGTTGTGTGTTATGCGTGTGACTCCAGAAAACTAGCAATTAAAAATGTCAATTGAACTGGGTGGATTTTTCCTATGCTTGGTTTTACAATAGGTGTTACAATAGGCAAACTAGTGATGCAGCTCCCTACTGGAAAAAAAAAAGAAAATAAAACACAAAACCAGAAAAAGATCTGAAATAATATAAGACCTGGTGGAGTTGACAAATGTTTTTTTCCTTCACCAGAATACAGTTTCGTCTTCCTGACCCTTGAATGCTCTCACCCATTGCAGACAAAACTCAAGCAGTCACTTCCAAACACCATTCTTCCTTCTGCCTCCAGTTCCGTGTCTTCTTCTCATTTCACTACCTCCCTTTGGCTTCTTCAATTCCCTCTGCACGTTACTGAGTTGCCAGGGGAACCTTCAGGTGACCTGTGTGCTTTTCTTTTCCAGTTCGCTCTTCCAGTTGAAGAAACCAAGTATGCCTGTACCTTTATCCCGCTGACCATGGTCAAGCAGAAACACCATATTTAAAAGGTAAACTTTCAGGCTGCCTTACAGGGGAAAAACAGGGTAGGACAGACTTGCTCCTTCAGTCACACATAGAAGTCTCTCTTTTACAGCATTTTAGTATAAATCTGGGAGCAAATTTATACAAAGTTATCCTAATTTTGGTAGTCCTTCACAGCCACTGGGATGAGCCAGGTAATTTGTCTTGCTTGTGTCAAGATAAGCTCTGTCATGTTTCTAGCTTTGAAAGAACCTTTGTCCTTATGTACATCACACCTGAAGAAACCTTGCTACCGGTCTGATGTCTCAGTGTAGTAAGATCTTGTTACCTATTGATACCTTTGAAAGCAAAGGGATCCTCCACAATTTGCTACATTGAAAGGACTTTTCCTTTGTCCTTGGAGACTGATAAGAACATTTGTATAAAAGGCAAAACTAACATTTTTGCTGTCCTGTTTTCAAGATTAAATATGCAAAAGTGCAGAGCAAAGAAAAGAAACAGGAACTTTCCAAAGCAGACCTAGCTTACTTTTCAAATTAAGATAACTTTGCTTCAGGGTCAAGCAACCCCTCTTAGTTTTGTGGATTTTGAAGGTTTAAAAACAGAAGTTCCACTACAATGGCATACAGCAGAATTTCATAAGAGAGACTTTGCATGGACTGGAAAAAAGAATTTAACAGGTGATCCTACAGCTCAAACTCAGGAGTTTCAGTCAGTTCTTGTGGTAACATCAGGATATTGAGCCTGATCTCAGCAGTGCTGGTGACGAATTCAGTGATTAATGAACAGATACTAATTACTTGTGGTGTTTATTTTAAACTATCCTGATTATAGTACTTTTGACACAACTAAGGGTCCAGTGATTTATAGTGAACCTGAGATCAAGATCCTTTGTCTTGCTTTGCAGCCAATAAAATGGAGTACAAGGTAAGCTATTTATATTTCTGTTCTGGAATCACACTGCCCAGCATAGCAGGTCAAACAGATGCTCCTATGATTCTGATTAAGGGGAGGTACTTTAAAGGAAGATGCAAATCCTTTCTGGAAAAAGTGGCCTCTGCTGGGTGCATACTGAAATGATTAGATAAACCATCATCTAGTTTACCATCTATTTTGCAAATCAGATTATATCCTTTTACCTAAGATATGGTTAATTGCTTTTTCTGGTTGCCTGGGAAAGAAATATTTTAGGGTTGACAGGAACTTTTTTTGGACTCTTTTATCCACAGTTTGAACCTGTAATAACACCCCACAATATACCCTTGGTTCATCATATTATTGCTTACGCTGGTGGCAACACTAGCATTTTACGCAGTGGCACAGAAGATTGCTATGGACACAATACAGCTTTTGCTCTGTGCTCTCAGGTGCTTGTGGGCTGGGCTGCTGGAAGAGAGGTGAGTCTGCAGGGCTCACTCCCTTCCCCACTTCTCATTATGAACAGTAGTACCCTTGTATTCAGCTTGTCAATACCCCACAGTCCTGCTGGGCCAACCAAACCGGGGATGTCCCTACTCAGCTCTGCTTCTGCCGCACCAGGTGATGCTGGTGATTTCTACACACCTGTCAATACTCTGTGTATATGGGTATATTATTGTCATATATGCATTACACAGTTACTATATCTCACCTTTTGATAGTGTTGCCATTAACTTCACAAAATTCTCCTCATCCTAGTCTCTCATGAACAGAAAGATGTGTACTTTCTGCCTTTTTTTCTTTTCTACTGGCTCTACCTCTTTTTCAGTAGAGTAAAATTTAGTTTGCTGAAACTGGTGCTTCTGACTGAGTGGCATAGTTAGAAGTCAGTGCTGCACAAATTTTAGTATCTGTCTTGTGCTCTTCTCACCCCAAAACCAGAAGCAGGCACATGAAGTATAGAGACCACACTCACACAGAAAATAGTTAGGAACACAGTTTAATATGCTGGTCAATCATATTTGGTCAGAAAAACATGCTGACCAGCAGTCTGCTTAAGTGTAACTGGACTCTCATCTTCTCTCCATTTTCCCGTGTTTTTTTCTCTCATTCCCTGAAGTTGACCTCTTCCTTAAGCAGGCAATAATAAATTTTGCATGTTCCCGCAATCCACATAGAATATCCCATGCACAATTCCACAACCCCTTTCAAATATCCCATAGGTTTTCTCCCTCTTATGAGACCTGCAGTAATCTTGTTTTAATTCTGTTCATCATGTTTCAAAGATGTTCAAGCTTTTGACTTGATGAATAGGCCCAAAACATAGTGGGGCTGACTGAGGCAGTCAGTGCTTTCTCAGAGTAGAGAAGGTGGCTCTGACTCCCAGGCTCTGACCTACTTCATTTTGAACTGCAGATGAACAGGAGGGTGGTTCCAGATCTGCTTGTCTTTGCCTGCTTGCTTCACACCCACCTGTCTGGCAGAGGAGTGAAAGCTGCTCAGTACCGGTAAGTGAAGGAAACTCACAGTATTGCTGTTGAGGCCAGAGGATGAGTCCTTGCCTCTTGGGCTACAGTAGATGAGAGTGATGTTCTCAGGTTAGTCTCCATCTGTCTGTCAGTCCAGGAGCCTCTGCAGTGTATGAATTGTAGTGCGAAGCACTAGCTCCCAGGGAAAGACGGGCCAGCTCGGCAGAGAGTAAGAGACCACCGTGCCTCCTTTTAAATTAAAGAGGTCCAGGCAGTGAGCACAAGCACTGGACTGCTGCTATTCCGCACTGGTCAGCTGCTGGATGATGCTTCTCAATAGCTTGCTCCCCAGACTCACCCCGAGGCTACACAGGCAGAGTTCTGGGGCAGCACGAGCAAAATTACACTGGGGTTGGGTTCCTCCACCATGCTTCCACACTAAAAACTTCAGTCCTCCCCGTACTCTCCGATCACACCCCATCCCTTGAAGCATGAATTGTTAGTTTCAAGCTATGAAAATAGCCAGCTGTGGTCTGCAGCATAGCATTTGTACTCTACTTCAGCCACTTAGAATTTGAAAACAAAACCCAGAACTGAAGATTAATTGTGCTTGAGGCCAAAGAGGCATCACAAGGCTTTAAGTGCCTGGTAGTATAGATATAATGTCTATCTCCTTAGGCTGCTAATTCCAGAATAACTCAACATGAGCCAAGCATCATGCTACAGACAGTTACAGGGAGACAGACACTTAGTCCATGCTAGTGACTCAGAGAACAATCCACTATCTTATGATATTTAGAAATAAGGATGTAGCCTGAGATGTCACAGTGACATTCTAAGATTAGAGTGCTCACTGTGACACCTTCAAGATCAAGTTCCTTGCCTTGGAGGTAAATTAGGGAAAAACATCTCTTAATCTGAGAAATGATCAAAATCCCATCTTCTTCTTCTTCTTTCTCAGAGTATCTCTGCTGTCAGAGGGGTGAACTATGGGGTGACTTTCTCTGAGATTGCAGGATACACATCCAAACAGAAAGAAAACTGGCTAAAATACACCTAAAGCTTGCAGTGTTATTCCAGAGTGGTTTCCAACTTCAAAACAGATCATGTAATTTTATTCTTGCCTCTTTCCTTCCATACCCAGGAACTCCAGAGGAATGAGAGTGGTCTAATCGGACACATTAGTATTCCAGAACAGGCTGCCTGTCACGATACTTCTGGACACCTCTCAGTATCAGGTCAGAGGGCCACTGCAAACCTTTTAACTGCCAGAGGCAGTTCCTGACAATCACATCAAATCCATGACGTTATATTTAACATGCGACTATTGGAAGATCAGTAGGCTGCCCTTCTCACCATAAGTTTCTGTTAGACAGAAAGATGAAAAAACTTCTTCCTGAATGTTAAAGAGGGGAGGGAGCTATGAGTCATCCTCAGGTCAGAGGATTTTAAGAACAGCCGTTAGAGGGAAAAAAAGAGAAGGGGGAGCAAGAATGTCAGAAAATCTTGTTTATGCTGACTTGAACTTGACTGAACCAACCAAGCCCAGATTAGTGAAGATCACTGATGTCCAAGGTAGGTTAATCATTCTGCACTGAGCTTTCTTTGTATTCTTCAGCCTCCCTCCCACATATTTTGAAAGAGTGCTATTGAGCACGCAAGCACTAAAGAGGACAAAGGAAATGTGAGGTCCAGTGCTGTCAAAAGTGCACATATAAGGTGTCCATGTAATTTTGTTACCAAAAAAAGAGGATCATTGCAAGGTTTACTTTTCATTTGTCAAGGTGCAATTGTGAAGGAGGTTTTTGTGCGATATTGAGTAGATAATATAAATTTAGGAGATTACTCCACAGCTGAATGGCAACTGGTCCTAAACCAGGCGTGTTCTCATGCAGCAGACTGATTCCTGCAGCAAACCGACCAGGAGACTAAGTGCCTTATGTTCCTGTTGTTCAAAGCAGTTTCACACATAGCATGTTTCTGCTTGCTGACCATAGAAGGCATTGTTTCAGGGTTTTTTACTCTTGTTTTTCTCTGTACAAACTACTTGTTTAATAAATCAAGTAGAAAATGTTTCCTGGACAGATTTAGTTTCATTTAGTATAAATGTCTTTGCAGATTTCTAACTTAAAATGTCTCTTTCTGTTCTTTCTGCACTAAGAATCTTTACATAAACTTTTGCTCTGGTTTTGTTACATCTGCATGAAGTTACATCCTAAAATAAAAGACTTCATACACCTTGTGCTCCATTTTCTGTTTTCTACCCTTTCTTTTTACTATCTCTTAGACAGGAAGAGTATTTTCTATTTCTTTCCACCCTGTGCTTGTCTTTCATAAAGTGTGATCCCTTGGCATCTATTTTTGGCTGGAGTTTTTAATGCCCCAAGGAATGGTGTTTCTATCACCTCTTTCAGCTGATTACTGCAGAGCTAATCTGACAGGCAACCACAATAGGTGCCACCTGATTAAAAGATCCATTTGCCTTATAGCTTAATTCATGTACTCCTATTTAGTTTTTATACAGTTTTAATAACATTTTTTGTGTTTGTCTCTTTGCCTCTTTCTGGGAAGCCCCTATCAGCTCTTTCGTATGTTCACCTAATTTGTGCACAGAATTTCCTAGTACTGATGTGTATCTTACAGAAAAGAGCTCAAACACTGGCTTTTTCCTCCAGTTTGCTATTCTCTCTTTGATAAGGGATTCACTGGATCAAATGCAGTGTTCTCAAATTAATTAAATTAATTCTATTAGGCAGAAAAATGCACTTGAACTCCTAGAAGAGACAAACTCTGTACAGTGATAGAAACAAAGGGGCTCAGTGCTGTGCATCATGGTGACTTTGAATGTTTTATAAAATTGCAACATTGTATTTCTTACTTTCTACACCCTTTTTATGTGTCCCAGCCCTTCCTTCCTTCCTTCCTACCCCAGATGTGTTTGTATTTGTTATCTTCAGATGTTAGAGTAGATTCCACTTCTCTCACCATCTTACCATTAACTAGTAAACCCTTCAAATTTAGCATGATCTGGAGTTTTCAGGCCTGCTTCAATGTTGTACCCACTTGCACCACTCACAAGGAGATGTGAATTGAGTATGACAATTAGACAACCTTAGACGTTTTCCTCCACTTCTGTTTAGACTTAAAATGTGCCTGTGTCTCCTCTGTTATTGCCTGCATCGAGCATAAACCAGACCTGTTTCTGCCCATAGCAAGTCCTCTCAGGTGTGAATGCAATGGACAAGAAAAAAATTTTCAGGCATAGTTAAACCCAGTCACATAAATCAGCTGCTGTCATGTGTTTAGCATTTCTCATCATTTCAGTTGTTTTTGTTCCATTTAAGTTGTTTCTCAGCTTTCTCTGTTCTTTATTATTTTTTCCTCTTTTTAGGATCTACATATGCAGAAGTTAAAGTGGAGTCCCTAGACACAAATACTGCAGCTAGCTACACATTATCTGGTGAGTTTTGAGCTGCCTGCTAAACTAATATGAATTTAAAAGAATGAGAAGGGAGGAGGCCATTCTTTATTTCCCAAAAACACAGTGATATAAAACTGTATGGGAGATGGGAAGATACAGCTTTCTGCTTTACATAGCCAGAGCAAGGGGCAGCTGATGTAACTAAGTGCCTGTTGAGTTCACTGGTATAGGAACACAAGGACATTCTGGGCCAGACCAAGAAGCTGTCTAGTCTTCTGTCTCCAACAATGGGCATAAGTGAGCAACTAGAGATGATAAGAAGAGAGTGAGCAAATATGATGCCTTCCTGTAATACTTTCAAATGCATGTGTCTAGTCAGGGTCTTCTTGAGACAGATGTGTTTCTATTTATGAACCCTCAGTGGATTTGTCTTCTAGAAACTTGCCCAATTTCCCCCAGGTTCTATACACAGCCCTGATTTCTATAACAGCCTTTGGTGAAGGGATCCACAGTTCTTTATAACATCACACAAAGAAACAGATGCATTTTTTAACTCTGAACTGACCTTCTATTAGTTTCAACTGGTGTTCCCTGAAAGAAATAGTAAGCAGCCAAACATGATCCAAGGCCTCCATGACATGCAGGATTTTATATACCTCTGACATAGCTGCTTCTTAGTCATCACTTATTCATAGTGCATAAGCCTAGTCTAGACCATCATTTACTTCTTCCCTTCTCTGAACATTTCCCTGTATGCTTTTTGAACTAAAGGTAGCAGAACTGCATGCACCAGTCTTCATCCAGCGTCCACCATGTTTGTGGTTTTTAGACAACCAGCTCAAGCTGACTGCTTGAGCAGGGAAGTTGAACCATGTTACCTGAAAAGATTGCTTCCAATCTAAATGATTCTGTGACTGTATGGTCAGGACAGCAGTCCTGAAGTTCACAGATCTCCTCCAGAAATTTATTTATTTGCTTATTTATTTATTTTTATAATTCACATTAGATGTGTTACCTTTTAGTTCCTGGATGCAAAAATATCTTTAAGAGTAGGATTACCCACCAGCACTCTATTTTTTCTTGTGTAGTCTAGTACTGTGATAACTCTCTTCCTTTTAATTGCCCTCATATGCATAGTGCCTTGGGATGCTGTTCAGTTACCTAACCACAGGTGTCTAGAGCCACCTCGGAAGCATCAAGACATTCAGTCAGTCTTCAGTATGCAAAGCTGGAAGACCTCATCAGGCAGAAAACCTCACAGAGTTCTTCTTGAGTGACACCTTCTTTCAAAAACTGTTTTAAAATCAGTCTAGTTTAATACTATACTAAGTATGACAACTTCTTAGTATTTTGGTAATTTGAGTAGTAATGCACAAATAGGTGTGAAAATGAGATTACCACCCAGACCAGATATTGATTGCAGATAGTACAAAGATTCAGGATGGCTTATGCATTTATCTAGAACTGTTTACTACACACAGTAGGGGTAATAGCGGCAAAATGCTTAATTTGTTTTTCAGATCCTGGTTGTCACACAGACACCATAAACTTCAAAGATAGCAGAAGGGGTAAGTAAATACTCGAGCAAATATGTGAAGCAGGAAGAGATGGAAAGTTCTCCATCTTTTAATTCAGTGTCTGATGAGTCCGGTTGGTCACCGAACGTATTATTTGTCCCCTCTTGGACCTGCTCATGCTCTATAGCACGCAGCTGTATCCTCTGAGTTGGCAGGCTAATGAATGCCATAAGGACCCCCTTGAAGTAAATCCTGAGCAGAAGTCCATGAATAACAGTCAAAACAGAAAGAGGAGACAATTCAACTCCTCTGAAATATTTGTTTTGTTGAGGAGTATAACATGGCAGGACTGTTATCTGTAGGTCGACTGAGGTTTACCTTCACAGTGCTTTGAAAGGGCAGGTAAAGATCAAGCACTTTAGTATCAAATAAAGCAGAATTAACAAAGTATTCTAGGCAACGGCAGAAGGGTTCGGGTTGAATGTCTGTGATGGAAAAAACCCATGTCCACAGTGTATCTATGACGAGAAGAACAAACATCTGAAGTGACAGCACTGAATGACTGCCTAACTTGAAAGAGCTGTCTCACTGTGAGCTTGAAAAGGGCACCTCTGAAGATGAAGGGTTCTTTTCCCAGTTATTCCCTTAATCTTTTTTCCCTGTCTGTCTGTAGGTAAAAGCTGTTGCTCTAGAATATGTGTTGCTGCCTTGGTTGCTGTGATAATCCTCCTGCTGGTCGTATCAGTGTGTCCGATACTCATGTGTAAGTCCCACTAAAAACATAATAACTGCAACTAATTTGTGACTCTCACCCACTGACTGACATTTAAGTCATGATGTCCAAATCCAGTAGCAACATAAGCATAGTTTGAAGGCATAGGACAGTAGCTTTTAGCCAACTGTGGCTGTAAGAGGAAACCCATAAAAGACTTGAGTGGTTCGAAAATTTAAAATTCCAAATGAAAAAAGCTTCTTCCCCTCTTTCAGACATGTGGTTGCTCCTTCAAACTTCTCAATCCTCAGCTTCATTATTTCCACCACAATTATCTGATTTAATACCCTATAAAATATAATGCATACTTTATCATGTATACCTCTGTATGCAGATATGGATATAATTCTGTATACCAGACCTTTAAGAACCTCTGTTTTCAAATGTCCAGACATACACCTTTCACTGTTGTTGGTGGTGGTTGGTTTTTTTTTTTGCGATATCTAAGTCTCAACTTCTACACGAATATATTGTAAGTGAATCCCTAAAAGGAATGGGGCAAATCGTACAATTTAGTCTCCACAAAATCAGACTGTTATTGATCAGCTTTGAACTCTAAATGCAAAAACACTATTATACATTGTCAGCATTTGTTTTTAGGTGCTACAGTGACACTTTTTTTCTCACAGATTCAAAAGTCTAGTTATCAGAAAGGAAGTGTAGGTTAGTAGGAATCCACTATGCAGTGTGCTTTTGAAGTCTATAGTGGTTTTTACAATTCATACTTCAACAATTTGTAAATCAGTAGTTTGACCACTGTTTTGCACCAGGTGACACCATCTTATTATGATCCTAGTTAAAAAGGGGGACTCAGACTCTACAAAGTATTATTTAAAATGCTATTTATTAGACCTAATGATATAAAGGCAGAGAGGACAATGTAAAAATTCCTTTCAGATGCTGGGAACCCTGAGAAAAATTACAGAGCTTGGTCTAGTGGCTCTGTTTCCTAGAGAAGTAAGCATAGTAATTTCCCCAAATAATACTGTTTTTTCATACTTATTTCCTTTTGGGACTCACTGTCTGGCTCTAGGCTTATGGAAGGATCTCATTAATCCTTAGGACTAAAACTGAGATCCATTTATGTCACTATTCAGTTTGGAGTCTCTAGTGGTGCCTTAAAAGGAGGGGCATGGGGGGAGGTGGGGTGGGTGTTCAGAAGTAAAACAAGCAAACAAAAAATCTGACATCTCCAACCTTATCCCGCAGACTCACAGGATGAGCTCTCAAAGCTAGAGACATTTCACATTTTCATCTTCTTTGAAAGTAGTACTCAGTCAGCACTGCATTGCTGTTTCAGAGGGAGAACTGATTATTCTCTCATGCTAGTGAAGAGGAGCCCATGGCTAGGTGAATGGACACGTCATACCAATCCCTTTGGTATGACAGCATAGTCGCGAGCGTGATGGACCAACGTGTGTGTACTACTTGTCAAACACCACTCCATTCTTAGCATTTTAACTAAGTGCAATTCCCTTTTGCTGTTTAGGAGCTGCTGGGTAATCACCAAAACTGTATCACACAGTGCCTGTCTCAGTGAATCATATCACCATTTCCAGGTCCCATTCTCTGTTCCGGCCAGTACCCTGCCTGGCAATGGAGAGAAATGTTTATTCTTTCAGTAGCATCACCACTGCTGTATTTTGCAACAGGCAGATAAGAGATTTGACAACTGAAAGCTGCTTTTTGCCCTGACCATTTCTCTTTAACATCTGAGAAAAGATTTAAAAGGCTGGATGATGTTATCTATGATTTTACTTCTCTGATTCGTGTCTAGCGAATCCTAGATGGGTATTACCTACAGAGACCAGCAAGAATCCCCCACAGTTCTCTGGTGAAAATTACAAGGAGAACGACACAGGTACTTTTCTGGCTGTAACTTACTCTTACCTTTTGTAATGGGATCTTTTTGTTACTGTGAATATGATTTTTAATACATCTGTCCTTCCCTCCTGCAGCCTGCCCCCAAAGCTGGGAAAAATATGGGGGAAAATGCTACTACTTTTCTTCAATGGAAAATATAACTCCCTGGAACACCTCCCGTAAAGAATGCAAAGACAAGGAGTCAGACCTGGTGATCATTGAGAACAAGGAAGAACTGGTAAGATGTAAATTCATGGGGCTGCTTCTAGGGCTGCTTGACCTGTAAGGCAACGGGCTTATGAGTTACACTTGTGTCTTCTCATGCTAAATGTCTTTGGGGGTCTATAATCTATTGCTAGCCATATACACCAGGCACCTCTGTTTGGTAGTAATACCTTCACAGCAAGATTCATCTTGGTGCATGAAGTCTTGCATCTGGAAGCTTCTCTCCCCGGGCATGCTCCCATAGGAAAGAGCAAACTCTCTGACCAGCTGATGTATATTTTAAAGAAATTGAACAGGAAAACCAAGACCAAGGAAGTCAAACAGACAGTTATTTATGAGAGCCATTACTTTGATGAAAACTGAAAAGGCTTTCCCATCACAATCAGAATAGGAGAGTATCTCCAGGTATTGAGTCACACCTGGCTAAATACAATGTACAGCTTTAATGGTATCACAGGTGTATTATTCTATTTAGTCTATTCCTAAGAAGCCCCAGAAAGAGAGATGAGATCAAATGAAAATAGAAAAAAATCATACTCTGAATTTGTGGAAGGAGATAGTGTGGCTGGAGGCACACAGTACTTTCTGTGTTGACTATTTAGCACTAAGCTTTCTGTGTACCTCTGGTGAAGAAAATGTAATTTTAATGTATTGCCATTGTTTGTTTCATTTCTAGAATTATCTTCTTTCACGATCAGGTGGTCATTACTACTTACTTGGTCTCAAATACTATCCAAGTGAGACAAAATGGAAGTGGATTAACAATGCAGAACATGACCTCAACATGTAAGCTTATTCCAGCAAGTCACTGTGATGTAACATCTGAAAATAGTAAAAAAAGAAAACAAATCCAGAGCCAATGACAGGGAATAAAAGCAAGATCAGGGACTGAAATTTGTAGCAGCTCAATTCCTTGAAACTCTTGTGATAAGTCAAAGGGAACCTGTAAGTCATGTGGGAACACAGGCATGTCACAACAGGATGGCAGGAGAGAACACAGCTGTAGTTCTGACAGGGAAAGAGGAATTTGACTAAATTTCACTGAAATCTGACTAGAGTTGAGTGAAGAAAGGATATACCAGGCAGGGACAAGAGTGAGTGTGATGTCAGCAAGCACTGAATGGAGGCTACTAAAGAAGGGGAAGGTCTCTGGATAGGAAAACATAGCACATATACATAACTTCTGTGGGGGCCTGGGGATGAAAATTAAGGAATGGGAGGGAGACTCCAACAAGGCAGCTTCTAATCCTACTGACAATAATATAGCTTAACAGCAAAAGCAGGTGCCACTGTCTTTTATATAAGTGATACTGACTGCATTGCATCCAGCTAGGTTAAGAATGCAACTAAATCTGACTTTCTCTCCCCATTCAGGTTTAAAGTAGAAGGAAGCTTCAGTGACTATTTGTGTGCTGTCATTGGACAATGCAAAGTACAATCTGCATCTTGCAGTGGATCCTCAACTACAAAAATTATGTGTGAAAAAGCTGCACATAATTAAGAAAGGTGGAAGGAAAGCTAAAACCAAGTGGTTCAGGCAGGAAGGTCATCCCCAGCTCCACATAGGAATGGTGGATGGGATTTGTGTTTAGGTGTCTAAATATCTAATCAAAGGGACTCTTACAGGCTCCCTCTAGACGCTTTGCCAAACCTAGCACATTCTTTCCCAAGATGAGTGTCCAAGATTGGATGGATCCCCCTGTGAAAGAAACCTGCCTTTTCACGCATTAGGAGGCTGGGTGACTTGCTCGTACCAGATGCCCGACTTTCAGGCAGGTGTGATCATGAGCAGATCCTACCTCCCATAGACACAAGCATATACACCCATACCCTGCTTATGTACAAGGAGACACTTCAAAGCCTTGCCATGCACTGGTCTTCCCTGCAGACACAAGTGAAGGTTAACATACATTTATACTCTGTATCCTGTAGAAAAGTGCAACCACACTCATTGCTGTGTGTCACAAATGTGATTGACAGGACAAAGTCAAATGTGTGTGTATAAACCTTGTTCTGTAAAAGACTGTCTCTGTTAAGAAAACACACTGGATAACAGACACTGTGGGGCTAAAATGTCATTCACTGAAAAGGAAATGATCCTACACCACAGCTCTGCATAAATTACCACTAGTCCTGTGTGGGTCAGGGAAAGTATATCACATTTAGACTTAGCCGAGGTGGGGAAGGTCACAGGATGAAGAGCAGCAGAGATCACCAAAGCCTGGAAAACAGAACAATAATAGCTCAGGCAAACAGAGAATAGCCAAATCAAAACCACAGCTACCTGTGAAGAAGCTGGTGAGAAGTATGAGAATGACCTACAGAGAATGACAACACGAGTGGACTGTCTTGGGTTTTTTTGGATACTGATCAAAGAAGAAAAGCATGCATGAATGTTTTTCCTGCACAGAAAAGATAGAGCCAACACCAGGTGGTACCAGCAGAGCAGAGGTGTGACCAGGAAACAGCAAACATTACTAAAGCTCTTCCAATGTGCTTCGCCAGCTCTTGGGACCCCAGGCCCTTTGTGACTCCAAGGATTATCATTCTTACCATCTCCTTTGAGGCAGAATCATTGCTACTTAAAGTAGTGCCATTCATGGCTCTCTCCTTCATCTGCAGGATGGAGAAAGCTCTGTGACTTCTTTGACGAAATGACGGGGGTTTCACGCTTTCTCATTGGGGAAAAAAATAATTTGTTTTCTTAATCAAAAAATTATACTCACAATGTCGTGGCCAAGGGTAGAGAAATCAAAATCGTACAGGAAAAACTCTCTCATTCTGACTTGAAAGCACATTTTAATGTCCCCCAGACAATCAATACTCCTCACTGCCCTTATTCATCAAGAATATTTTGAAACATATTTATAGTTCCCCCACTGACTTTTAATCACCAAATAAAAAAGTAAGACTATGTAGCTGTGACAGCATAATATCCATGGCAGAAAACAGAATCTAAGCTGTTATTTCAGAAGGAAGCTGTATTGGAAGGGCTATTTGTTTGTACTCATTATTAACAGCTGGACTTACTGATCCTGAAGGTCTCTTTCAACCAGAACAATTCTCTAATTCTACTGGAAGGGGTGGAAAAGTGCTCTGCATTGTGTTACCGAGGGCTGCCCCATTATTTTCAAAGCCCAGCTGCTGCCCTGTCATCACGTGGGCTCTAATGAAAACAACGGGCAGGGAATCTTCATTTAGCTTCATACTCCACTTCCTCAACAAGAATTTTGCAATGGGTTACAAAAAAAGGGGGTTAGAGAGCCCAGCTGGCTCCCTGACTATAAAGAGAACTGGAAAAGACAAGAGAAATCCCATTTTCTAAAGCAGCATGTCTTGTTGAAGCCATGTTTTTACCAGTGATATCCAATGATGACACTAAGGAAAAGTAGCCCACAGACTAACGCTGCTGAACAAGCTAGAGATTGGCAAGGAGGATTTATACAAATTAAATATTGGCTTTTTGCTCCTTAATTATTGTGTAACAGTTGCTAAGAATGATTTCTAAAACAGGTAGTATTTTACCAGACAAGCAGGAGGATTACACAAAATCCAACAAAAAAACAACCTGCACCAGTATAAGAGCTTGTAATGAGCACTTCAGGTGGTAGAGTTGGGAACACAGAAGGGCCTATAGAGGCCTTTCAGGTAGTGTGAAGGTGGAAGACATCTTGACACAGTTATTCTCTGGGAGAATTAGCACAGTATGAAAATGAAGAAAGGGTATGGACTAGTGTAGCATTAGAGGTCAGATCAATTAAAAAAATATTCACTTTCCCCAAGGAATTTAGATTCAGCTACACTTTGTGCCCTGCAGATTGCACATTATTACTTTACACCAATAGATATCGGTGAAGCAAGCGTCATTCTCATGTACCACCCGCACAACCTGGCGAGAGGACATGCTGTTTATCCATTTTCTGACTTGCTGTGTCTAGTAGCTTTTCCTCTCTCCTTAGTTTTGTATTACCATATGACATGAAGACCTGTTTCATGAAAGCTTGAAAATGCCTGTGACCACAGGCCACTGGGATGTCATCATTCCACCTCTGCTGTGTCCACACTGGATGACCCCTCAAATTAATTTTCTGGACTCCAGCCACAGTCACAAGCCTGACTGCTGCATAGTGCCTGTGTTCCCACAGCCAATGCTCCCCGGCAGCATAGATTTCTGTGTGGGACCTCACCTCACGGGTTAGAGAAGTACCCCAGGGCTACTCACCACTGCCTCCTAACTCCTGTGGAGGTATAGTCTCATGCTCTACAGTTTTTCTTCAAAAGACTCTTTCTAACCTAGCACATAAATTCAAAGAATTTCTTGGTTTTCATCCTTCCACAGAAGCAAGCAGATGGTTTCCTTCCATATCCCTCTAATCTAACAGTCTCATCTGATAAAGTGAAAGCCACAGCCACGAAACTACATTACGCAAGACAGAATGAAAATCCTCTGAGCCAAAATTAACGTCCCTTTGCACCAAAGGCTGCCCTCTGCAATTGTACTGCCCCCTCTTCTGGTGGCATTTCTTTAGCACCACAGCTCCTTACCATCTAGGTGACCACAACACCTGCACTGTGTGTGGGAGGTTCGGTGGAGGAGGACCAGAATCATGCAGTCAAGGGACACACCTTGAAAGTATGGCTGGGTTTTGGAAACCTCCTCACTGAAAAGCAGCTGTCTCATCAAAGTGACAAAGAAAAAGGAAAGTTATCGTGCCATGTGTGATGACACAGCTGGTGGAGCAGTGGCCTCACCAGCAAGGATGGGCTCAGTCCTACATGGTCCAGGTGATGCAAGTGGGGCAGGGAACAGTGTAGGAGGTTCCTGAAGTGTGTGGAAGATAATTTTCTGACACAGCTGGTGAGAGAGCCAGCTAGGCAAGGCTGGTGGGCAGCCTTATTTGGAGCTGCAAGAAAAGATTAAATTGGTCAGTTACTGCATCAGCTACGATGACAGCTGGTTGCATTCTGGAGTCAACATGCTCCCATATACTGGAGTCAGCATGTTGTATGAGTGGTATCACAGCTGCTGCCTCTTTCCATCATACCCACAGCACACCCCACAAACACCAGTGCTGAAAGAAGGAAGGACAAAGCAGAGTGGTCCACACTGCCCTGTGCTTTTCCCTTCTTGATCCCTTCCCTCTACACTGTTTTGTTTTGTTTTTTTCCAGTTCAGAAAACTGGAAACAAAATTATTACTATATTCTACTATACCGTTCTGCACTAGGCAGCTGACTGGCAAGTATTTCTCCTTCCTCTTACAGACCTTACAGGGTATTCTTTGTCTCAGCAGTTTTTCTTCAGCAGACCATACAGACACATGCAATGCAGTTGGCTACACCAGCTGCAGAGTAGACAGAGGAAGTTAACTCCAGGCTCTGTAGAGCACTGTCCTTCAGACTGCACTGCACTCTGCTGCTCCTGTGCACCTGTGGAGTGCCACAAAGAAGTCAGCCATATGCTGGCACAGTTTGCCTTCCACCTCATTCTCTGTGGGTCTAAGTTGGCAGATGACAAAGAGATGGAAGAACAGTTTGTTGTCATTTAGTTACATTTCTTACTTGCTGTCTAACATAGTCTCTTAGATGACTTTAGAAAACTCAAAAAAGTTAATAATAATCAAGGATAGGAATTTAATTAAGGACAGGAAATTAAATTTAGGGAAGTATTGTTTAACATCCTAAACCAAGAAAGTTAAATATGATAAAACTGCATTTTTATATTGAGAGGAAAAAGTATTCCAATTACTTGCAGACCATGAGATCGCAGTCCTTCAGTAACAAGCCCACTTTCAGCAACTTTTTCTACAGTTTCCTTTTCATTCAGACATATGATTATTGAAATTTATCTTATGACAGGAAGGGTGACACACAAGTCTGGGTCTTCTCCTTCCTTTCGCCCGCCTACAGATTTCCTGTGTAGCCATGAGGACTGTAGCCCTCTGCACATTCATTCTCACCTACAAAACGTGGATTACAATAATTTCTCCTTGGCCTTAGCCAAACCTTTTCTATTTAGACTGCAAGCTTCTCCTGTTGCTCTATTTGCCATACAGAGTCTTGCGTAGAACCTCAGTGTGAAATAAACAGATACTCTAGTTTTATAACCATGCCTGCCAAACCATCAGAAGCATTTTTTCTGTGCCTCATCAGTCACTATCATTTAATATTTTAAACAGATCAAGTATTTTAAAGAGGTATTTTTAAGGTATTTTAAACAAGTATTTTAAACAGGTCAAGTAATACTGATATATGCCATGCATACCAATTATTTTTTCCCCATCTCATTCTTTCTTTGAATATTTATGTAATAAGGATTACTTTCAGTTCCATAATAGGCAGAATCCACCACCAGACCTGATTTGGTTATGTTGCTGAAGTAGCTGATATTAATACTAATTTAATAGTATCTGGGGTGGAAGAATAGAGTACTGACACAGCAAAATTTTCAGGCTACCCTAGATTATTTAGGTGATCAAGGTCTTCAACAGATAGTGAAGCAATGCAGATGTCTACACAAGACATGTGAATTGACCTTACAGTAACAAGTGCCATTTCATGTCAAAAAAAGGAACTTAATGTACTATGGTGTAGAGAAAAAAATGTATATGGTTCTAAATGATAAATGTATCAATGCAAGAAAAGGACTTCACTGCCAGATGGACAGTTCAGAAATGATGATGCAAATGTAGATCTGCTGTCAAAGCAGCAAGCTTGATTTGACGGTCCAGGGAGTACTTCTTGCTACAGTACCTTCAGCACTACAGCAGGCAGTGCTAGGAAGAAAAGCTGCTAAACTAATACAGATTAGCAAAAGAAAGCAGTCAAAATATTATTCATGTCTTTGATGGAAGGTGCTTGGCTCTACCAGCTGCAGCCATGAGACAACTGCACAGGATGCTGAACAGGAAACTGAGCCAACTAGCTCTGTCAAGCCCATGTCAGGATGACTCATCACTACAGAAGTCACAGGTGATCACTGCAAATCCTTCTGTCTTCTCCTCTTTGGTCAAAAATGGACCTATCAGTAGAAGCAATGGAAGTCTCTGGCTGATGATGTAGCTGCATGGTCTCGTTTCAGTTCTGGCCTCTGAGAGCTTCCTGGTGTAGATGAACAGCCTGTCGACACTTTGGGGAGAAACTTCTGATGCCTGCTACCTGTACAGGGGACATGACGACACCAAACTCAACAGGCAAAATCTGCGACTGGAGCTGTCTGGAACCTTTTTTTTTTGTGGCTGCTGAGGCTTCAAAGGGTGAGTGACTTTTCAACGTGTCGAATGTGATGTTTGCTCTGTTGTGAATCACATATTATCTATGAAGAAATCCTGCACTTTCCTGGAAGATATTGTTTACAAAAAGTATAGTTACTAATCGTTATTGATGTCCAGACCATCAGGTTCTGTGGTTAAATTCAAATAAGCTTCTTTATATCATCTGAGGTTTCCACACTAATCTCTCTGTCATGTTTATTTTTATACTCTCATCTGTTTTATTTACCTTACTAGTGTTGTTTTCACACCGTTACAATGCTGTGGGCCTTTCTTTCCTGTGCTGCAACCCTCCCTATTTATATTTTCATCCTCACCTGCGTCATTTTCAGTGTTAAAATTGTCAGGTCTTACTACATAATAGCAACACAAAAGTGCTACAAAGAAGTAAATAACACTCCTGATGAATACAAGCCTCACCAAAAATACAAACACAGCTGAGAACATACTGGATTCTTTTCTCTTGTACCTTCCATTCCGAAACATTCCAAAATAATGTTTTTCAAGACTTCTGCAGCAGAATGACTGAGCTTTTTTTTTTGGTGTAAAAGACCTAGTTGTCTGACATGCAGTATTCTTAACCCAGCACTTTATAAAATGTTTATTACTTCTCAAATACTAGCTTAACTTCTGCAGTAAATACAATCTGCTAATACCTCTGCTAAATACTTACTAAAGGAGACTAACGTTTTTAGTGTTCAGAACCACACCCTGATGTCCCCTAAACTGCTCAACATTATTGCTGCTGCGTTCATCCTTCACATTTTTCTTTTTTTGTGGTCTAAAATGTGGATATTATTTTTACTCATCTGACTAGTTTAATGTTATACAACATAAATGTTTTGCAATTTAAAGATAAGCAAAAGCATTTGTCTTTCCAGTCTAAATTTCACTTTGGGGATTGCAGGAACCTCTCAAAATCATTCTGAAAACATATGACCTCAGAAAGAGACAGGGACTAGAAGAGTAAAAATTTTATAACTGTTAAGAAAGAAGTGTATTTTCGTTCAGCTGAACACAGGAATAATGAAAAATAAACTTCAGAATTGTAAGCAAAAAGCAAATATTTCAGTACCTTCCTTCTTATTTACTGGCAGGATTCCTATGGTACAGAGGCATGCCAAGAGGAGGAGGCTTTATATTACAAATAAGCCATGCCTTTTGCTGCATGAGAGGAACTTACTAACTTATCAGTGAGGGTTATTAGCTTTAAAGAAAAAAAAAAAAAAAAGAAAGAAAGAAAAAGAAACACAACATTAATTCAATTCCTTTTCTAATAGATTGGCCCAGTCCAGTGGAACCTTAAGGAAATACAACATGTATAATAATGCATGTAGACTTCATGAGAGTTTCCAAAGCTGCCCCAAAATATCAGAAGTCAATGTCTTGTTTGGGGTACAAATGCCTCAAGGACTGACTAAAGATTTTGAGCTCATCAGTTGTTCTTCCGTTGACTGGGGAGAGAGCTAGAGATGAACTGACAAAGTCGTCCGAGAGCAAGGTAAATCAGTCTCCCCCAGTCCCAGTGCTCACAGCAAGATTTTTTTTCTAGTGTGGGAGCTGTTTAGTGGCAGTGGAACTTGGGCATCCCTGCAGTGCTCTGCTGTGACCACAGCACTGATGTGTATACTTCCACGTGTATACTCTGCCTCTAAATTTCTGACATGCAGTGATTTCTCCTTGCATGACGTGAATTAAATACTTCAGAAAAGTTACAGGAGGCATGTTAGTGGGTGCTAAAAGCTAATTATTTGTGCTAGCAGAGAGCAGGAGGTGGCATCACAGACTTCAGCTGTAACCTTTTGAGCCAGTCCCATGAGACTTCTAGTATTGCAGAGGCCTATTTTTTTCCAGAGAAAACAGTTTCCTTGGTAAAAAAAAATGCTTTTTTTTTTTTTTTTTTTTACTTAGAATGTTTGCATTTTCTCCCTACATCAGGGTAATATTTTAAATTTTTTTTTTTTACTGATTCAGTTTGTAGAGTAGTTTCAACTTTTGTCATCCTGAAGAACGGCCTGGAACTGTCAAAAGTGTCTTCTGTATTAGTGGATGAGTAAGAGTGAAAAGAGTAGCTATGAATGCTTTGTGGTTATAAGCAATAGTAAGTTATTTTTTTACCTCAGTGACAGGCAGGAGTGACTGGCAAGAGAGTGAGCCACTTCCTCGGCGTGAATAAATGCTGACTATCCTGTTTGTAGAACAACAGCTGTGCACACATTCCTTGTATGCAAAATCTGCTATATATGAAACAGATATTTAACCCCTTGCTGCCTTCATTCCACACCCCACTCTCATTCTCTGCCCCTCCAGACTCAGGTCTCACAAAACCTCTTGAAGTATCTGCAGCTTTTGCTCACTGGACCCATCACCTCTTCTCTATCCCATTCTTTCTCTTCTAGGAATCTCCAGTTCCCTAACTTCCCTGAAGCCACCATGCTTTAAGCCTTGTTCACACGTCTTTGGGTTCTTATTCACCCCTTTACCTTTCTGTTTCTTCTCAAAGTGTCATTCCAGGCACACCGACCTGTCCAGCTCTTGCTTAAATGAGCATCTGCTGCAGACAAAGGCTAAAATCAACTGCAAGTCAATTTATATTTCTGGAGGTAGATATGGCTCTTTATTACCTGTAAATATAAACACCTGGAGAGACTTTTCAGAACTGACTACTGCTTAAATTCCTTGACAATCAAAGTAATTGCAAACTGCAATGAAAGCGTAAAGCGTAACGCTCCCTTCTCATGGTGTTCTGTTTAAGGTCTTCTCCTCAGGTACTGATGGGTGCCTGGTTCGGGCGAGTCGTCACTGCACGATGCCTTGGAGAGAGCCGCGTTCCCCTGACCTTTTGAACATGCAACACAGCCACGCGCGACCTTTGCAAGTAAACCCGCTACTGAGCATAAGGCACCAGATGAAAAACTCTGCACGTCTCGCAAGCAATGCTGCAACTTCTGCTACACCTTACATTCCCAATTCCTTTTTCCATCGCGAAGCGGTACGCTCGGCACCGAGCCCACGCACGCGGGGAGTCCAGCTCCTCNGCGTGGAGGAGCCGATCTGCTGGAGGTCTCACTGTCGAAGGACGTCGGCCACCCGGGGCAGCCCGAAGCTGGTGGAGAGGTGGACGGCTCCTGGCTGCAAGACCCACCCGAGAAACGTCCAGAGGTGCTGGACACTGTGTGGTCTGCGGCTGCCTGGGAACCAGCCCCGTGCAGCGTCCCGTGGAGTCACCTTGTGCGTGGAGACGGGATAACCCCACAGGGTGCCGTGGCTCTTCACAGAGGTAGGAGGCTGCAGCCCCTGGGCTGGCAGCAGAGTGACCACTGNGGCTGGACGCTCCGGCAGTTCCGGCCCCGTGATCTTCCCCGCCCGGCGGAGCAGCAGCTCTGGACCCATGGGACGCCGAGGGGACAGCGGCTCCAGGGAGCGGGGACCGCGGTCCCCCAAANTCCCTTTGCAGCCTTTCAGGGGCACCTTGTCCCCTGCCACTGCCTGTGAAACTGGTCAGTAGGCACAGCGGTGGCAAGTTGGTGGGTGCTTCTCACCTCCAAACCCAGCTCACTCTTGGAAGGGAGATGGGAAGAAAAGAAGACTGTGAAAAGATGTTGCTGTGGCATAAGTCTTCTCAGGAGAAGTCTGGAGCTCTGGAGCTGATGATTTGTCCTGTTTCCCCTATCCACAACATATTTAGGCATCAGATCAATCTCAAACTTAGTGTCTTCGCTGACATTCATTCTGTGCTCATCTCTTTCTTTTTTGATCAGAGTGTCAGGAACTACCTCACTATTCGGATAAGTTTTAGATGATGTAATTAAAATTCAGAGTTCTTGTTAGTTCAGTAGTTTTGTGATGATAAGCTAAATGTCAAGAACTTCCTAGTCTCCAGCTCAGCTCCCAGCCTGCTCTCCATGGAGAGTCACTGTTTTTGGAACAGCTTCATGGGTCCTGGGCTCTACTCTGCTGCCAGCTGGTTGTGGTTTTGTTGTTTTTCTTTGTCTGTTTTTTTTTGTTGTTGCGGTTGGGCTTGTTTTTGTTTGGTTTTTTTTTTTCTTTTTAATTCCCGACATTTCTTTCTTCAGGTCTTTTCTCAAATATCTGGTTATGGCGAGGTATTGCTGGAGTCCTTACTGCTGCAGTCATTTTGATTTTGTGTATTCAGTTTGGTAAGTGTATAGATCACTTAAAAGAAAAATATCATTAGCCTGAGAAATTACCAGAATTTTAGGTTGTTGGAAGCCCCTCAGAGCCTCAAAAGGTTCAGAACTTACCTTATGTAAAAGTTAAATAGATGTCTCATGACATCTTGTTTAGAATTGTAGTCCAGCACTGGAGAAATGACTCCACTAGTTGCAGTGGTGTTAGGGAGTGCTCAGTTTAGTCGTAGTGTTCTTCTGGCATTTGAGTTTCCAACCTCTCTGTTAGTCTTAATCCACAGTCAGGAAAACAGATAACGAATGGAAGATTGTTCTTTGCAATCAGTCTGTAGTCCTTCAAAAATAGCATTATAATAAAGCTATTAATTTAGCTGTGAGGAAAGCAACATTTGCAAAAGCTACAGCTGTCAGAAATCTTTAAGTTATAGGAAAATCCTTGCAGGATACGTTATTATCACCTCCTCAGCTAGTTCCACCTGCCTGCCCCTGGTCATCACTTTAAAGGTATGTCAGCAACCATAACGGTGCAGGAGACAGAGTAGTTTCAATTCCACTCTGTTATGGTTACTGACGTACCTTTAAAGTGATGATTGGGGCAGGTTGGTTTACAATAATTATTATTGCTGGGAAAAAGCAATAATGCTATGGTTAGACTTTGCTGCTTTTAGATGATGCAGTCTGAAATCGAGCTAAAAAGCTTGAGAAACCTTTTCCAGTTGGAAGAAATATGGAAATTGGGTTTTGTCTTTTTGCAGTAAACTGTTCTTCAGCCAAAGATTTTCCTGTCTGTCCTTCCCTGGAACTCTGTCCATCAGGATGGCTATATTTCCAGAGGAAATGCTACTATCTCTCAGACAGTGAAGCTAGCTGGAACTCCAGTCAGAGCCTCTGCTCTTTGCACAATGCTTCCCTCCTGGTAATTGAAAATCATCAGGAACTGGTAAGGGGGCAAAATGCAGGTCCTGGTTTCACCCCACCTCGCTTGTAGGGAGCTCCACAATGCACCAGCGTGTTCTTCCAGCCCCTTAAACTGAGTGCTTTTAAAACTGTCGCAAAGACCATGACAAGTCACAGCTTGCAGAAAGCATTGTGTGCTTCCTCTCCTTTCAAACAGCAAACATCAGTTCTAGCAGCAGATGTTTGAGAAAATCCAAGGCCTTCCTGAGTTAATTTGGTTCAGCTCACAGCTGCAAATACTCACATTGAAGGCAACTACCAGGGTAAACAGTGCTGTGTCTCATTTTCTTTAATTAGACAGTTGTTCTCACTTAGCAAGATAGGTTAATGATGATGAAGTTGGTAGATCAGTTAGTCTTGACCTTTGGAGTTAGGAGATAGTTTTCCTAGCCACAGCTCTGAGCATCTTTTCCGGTATTATACTACAATATTTGGAAAGATTCCACCTAGCATAAAGATCTAGGAGAATGTATTCGTCCATATCTGTTACAGACCTTGATAGCAGACCTTGGTATTTTAAAATATCCTCTCTCTAGGTCAGTCAACCCTATCACAGACACACCAGTATAATGGGTGTTCTGGGTGCAGATGTCAATTCTGTTACATACACTGGGATGAGGATTTTCCTTAACTAATATCTAAAATGTCTTCTGTAAATTCTTGCTAGCTGATATGGATACAATGAAGACATATGAGTAATGGAGAACTGCATTAGCTGCAAAGGTGTTTGTTGTTCTTTGAAGACTTTCCTGTGGAGAGACAGTAAAATGATGCATTTGCAGTTCCATAGCAGTTCTTAATCTTCAGTAGTGTGCTTGTTTTCTCATAGTTAATGTTTCTGTCACAACAGACAGTTGAGTGCTGCAGGGATCCTGTCTCAAAATTAATCCATTTGATTTCTGATTTGAGTTTTAAGTTCTCTTTCAGTTAATGTGGATCGCCAAGATCCAGATATTGCAGTACTCTGTAGGTTTAAGTTTTAACATTGTTTCTTCTGGGAGAAAGGCGAGATTGTTAATTTGCTTTCTAGCCCTCGAACAAAGTGTTTTGATAAATGGATTGAACGTGCAAAACTTCTTTTCTCAAACTTCTTCTCTCATTCCTACAGAGCTTTATGGTTAAGATAACCAAGCAAGACCCATGGATTGGACTCTATAAAAGAAACGAAGAGTTCTTCTGGGTAAATGGGAAAGAATTAGACACTAAACTGTAAGTTGATGTTGAGAGTTTTTGCTCGTGATGCTGGAATATAGGGGAGTAGGAAAGGATAATTAATACAGATGTAGACATTTACTTGAAAGAAGTATCTGTAAGGATGTTGAAGTGATGGGTATGCAGAGAGAGTGGAATGCAATAAAGATTTCACATAGCAGTGTTAAAACTGTGGCATATGAAAGTTAGGAGTTAAATTTGTAATGCCAGTTTCAGAAGTAACATGAGATAGGAGCTTATGGTAACAGACAGTGGAGTAAAGTGAAGTTAAGCCAAGAGACCGCCAAGACACCAAAGCAATGGAGGGAGGAACAGAAAATTAGAGTAACAAATTCCTCATTACAGAATATATTTTGCTAAAGTGCAAACCTGCATGAGGTTTATAGTGAAAAGGTTTGGGAGCCTTCTAAGCAGTGTTTTCATACTTCCCATAAAATGTGCCTACAAAAAAGGCTGCTGGAAGGAGAGGTGAACTGTTGCATATTCTGTTGCATAAACTGCTCTGTGGTTATGGCCCTGTGTTCTGTTCCACCAGTGCCAGCTGTGGGGAGGTTTGTTCCTCCTGCTGACAGCTGTCCCATCTTCTGAGAGACTGATGATTCTCATCCTGGGGAAGCTGGTGGCCAGAATTGGTACAATTACCAGTGACAGTAATAAGCTTTGAGATTTCAGAAGACTGAAATGAACTTAAAAAGTGGGACATTTAATTACTTTTAAGTTTGTGACATTATTAGTGGTGTGTGACTATAGTCATTTCATCCCCAAGACTTGAGGGTTTGATCTGATAAAGACCCTACACATTTTATGTGACAGGTGAACAGCATGTAGGCACCTCACACTGAAAATTGCATTCCTTCCACTCTTTCTTATGACCCATTTGTGATACAAACATCCACTGATGCTTTCATTCAGTGATAAATTTCTTCACGTTATTAGATTTCTGCCTCAGTGCTTGCCTCAAACTGCCCCTGCTGTCTCTGGAAGCGTGAACACCTTGGTGTCTAAGCTCATTTGCAATTAGAGTCCTGTTAACACCTGTGGGGGCTTGTCCCTTGGCTTTTCCAGACACTGCACTGGTTTTGTTGGCCTGTTCACAGAACACAGTAACACTTGGTTTGAAAATAGAGTTGGTGAAGGAGACCCTTACCTTTCACATAGGGACACCTACGTAACTGAGGTTACAATCAGGAAACTGAGGCTTGCTTCCTGTTTTCCATTACCCCCTTAAACATAGTGCCATGTTTTGTTCCAAGAAAGAGGGAAATGAGAAAGACATTTGTTTCACAGCTTCTGCTGGAATGTTTTAGCTGTATAGAAGGGTGAGGAAGTCAAAGGTGGAGCCAGTCTTGATAGTGGAGCATCTGTGAGAAGGGCAAACATGAATTTTGATCTCTGCTCTCAGGGCACATTTCACATTAAGTAACCACTAGACAAGGTGCAGGAGTACTGCAAGTCCTAGATTTTGTCTTCCTGGGACCAAGTCCCATTAAAAACCAAGACAATCTTTATGGTGTTCTTTTAAAAGCTGGAGCTATCATCCTCCTGTGATGCCCTGACTGTGGTAAATCAGGCTTTGTACAAAGGGAACTCGTGACCCCCATAGTTCCCTTTGCTCTGTTGCATTCCTTGACTGTGGGTGTCAAAAGTAATCTTATCTTTCATTCTTCCTTACAGGATTGAAGTAAAAGGCTCTGGAAGCTGTGCCTATCTTGACTCAAAAGGAGTCTCAGCCTCTGGATGTTATTTAACCAGGAAGTGGGTCTGTAGCTTGAATATTAGCTTAGCATGACAAAGGTGGATGAAGCCACCACCCCTGACACTGCTCTCTGATGTGATGTCTACACAGGCTGTATCTATACTCTAGGACCTGGGAATGCATCTCAGCTTCTGCCTGGAATGACTTTTCTGGTAGCCAGAATTCTCTACCCATGGAGGAAGCCTCTGGGTTATTTTTTAAAGATACCCTTTAAAAGGCGAGCTTCCACATCTTCATACATCATTTCCTTGCCCCTTTTTTCTGGCTGCTGCTCAGCCTGTACTTTCTTTTTATTATGTCATCAGTATTCTTTCTATTAACTCTTCTCTTGTAGGATCCTAAGTAGCTGCTCTTTCTTTTCCTTTCTGGGATGAAGGTATTTGTTTTTGGCTTTTCCCTTAGCCAGGCTCTGTGTGCAGGGATGGGTTATGAAGGTCTGTCAGTGCCTGTCAGAGACAGAGTGATGCATAAATGAGCATGGTTGTTTTAGACAGGATCATTGCAGATTTTGCTCTCCCGGTTTGATGAGATGCATCCTGTGTGACTCTGGATTGATTGTATTCAGTGCCTTATTAATGTTGTTTTATGTTAATCTTGTTAAATTAACTTGACAGTATTATCGTTGGGATTTATGTAGCTGCACTGCACCCAAAGTTCTCCTTCCCACAGCACTTGGCAAAAAAAAAATGTCAGGATAGAGTACTTATTTACCTGAGCATCTGCATTGATAGGGAGAAAAGAGTTTGAAGTTAAAAAGTAATAGTGAAGCTGCAGGCATTGATCTTGTAAAGTCAGAAATAGTTCTCAAGGCAAATAGGCAAATTCATGAATAGAGAATAAGAGAATTAACAGCAAAGGATTTTTCTCAGTGGTTTCCTCGTGTCCTGTGCCTGTTGGAACACGAGGTTCCTGAGCAAGTAGTACATTTCTGGATGGACAGTCTGTTTTCTTCTGTGTGCATGTCATTTTCAGCAGCAACACCCAGTACTGTTGCATTGCTGTGAGCCTGAACAGAATTAGGACACAATCCCACTAAACTGTCATAGAATCCTAGGATCATTTAGGTTGAGAAAGACCTTTAAGATCAAGTCTGACTGTTAAACTACTGCAGCAAAGTCCACCACTAAACCATGTCCTTAAGTGCCACATCTACATGTCTCTTAAATACCTCCAGGGATGGTGACTCAACCACTTCCCTGGGCAGCCTGTTCCAGGGCTTGACAACCCTTTTGGTGAAGAATTTTTTCCTAATATACATCCTAAACCTCCCCTGGTGCAACTTGAGGTCAGTTCCATTTGTCCTATCTCTTGTAACTTGGGAAAAGGGACTGACCCCCACCTTCCTACAACCTCCTTACAGGTAATTGTAGAAGGTGATGATGTCTCCCCCGAGTCTCCTTTTCTCCAGGTTAAACAACCCCAGTTCCTTCAGCTGGTCCTCATAAGACATGTATATGCTCTAGACCCTTCATCAGTTTCGGTGCTCTTCTTTGGACACCCTTCAGCACCTCATTGTCTGTATTGTAGTGAGGGGCCCAAAATTTGAACACAGTACTCGAGGTGCAGCCTCACCAGTGCCCAGTAGAGTGGAATGATCACCTCTCTATTCCTGCTGGTCACAATATTCCTGATTTAGGACATGATGCTGTTGGCCTTCTTGGCCACCTGGGCACACTGCTGGCTCATGTTCAGCCACCTGTTGACTAGGACACCTAGGTTGTTTTCTGCTGAGCAGCTTTCCAGCCACTCTTCCCCAAGCTGGTATCATTGCCTGGGGTTGTTGTGACCCAGGTGCAGGACCTGGCACTTGGCCTTATTGAACCTCATGCCACTGGCCTTGGCCAATTTCCCCTTGGATTATGGGAGCTTCATTGTGCTCCTCATCCCTCTCTTCCAACTCAGGGGGCTGCATACTTGGAAAGGAACTGTTCTTACTATTAAATTCCTATTACTGGTGCACTCCTGTCTAGCAGGTAATCTGAAGTTTTAAGTGCCACTTAACCCAGAGTAAGCAAAGTACTTATTTTCCTGGTAGGACTATTCCTATGGGGTTTGTAGGAAAAGAAGAAGGGGAATTTCACGTGCATAGCAGGGCAGAATACTTCCTTGCTTGAAATAAAACCTTGAAAATTTGTTTTCCCATGATCTGGATGCTATGGGGAGGTCTGTGGACTCCAGGGGACTTCTTGAAGGAGCAAGTGGTTCCATTTTTGGAGTAGCCACTAGAGTGCACTGCGGTTTCAGAGAAGGGAAGGGAATTGTGCCTTCTCATTTTATAAGAATGTGAAATTGCACCATGTTTGACAGGTTATTTGAAGTGTTGATGGCTCGCTGGTTTTTGGTTTTGTTGTTTGGTTTTTTTTTGTCCTTCATTGTGTTTTTACGCAAATTTGATTGCTGTCTGGTATTGTTCAGCACCTTGTTTATGCCTTTGTTACTTTCTCTGACAACAGGCTTATGCATTATGGGTATTGTTAACAACTTGTGACTTTAAGATGTTTATTTATATATGATAACTGTATGATATATATCACTACTTTTGCTGAACTACACTTTTTAAAAAATTGCTTGTATTCTTTATAGGCACAGTAGCAGGACTCTACAGTATGAATAATCTAATAATCTATGTGTTAATTTATATGTAACTATTCGAGGGGCATTATTCTGCAATGTTTTTAATTTAACTAGCTCTGAAGGATATGGTATGTGCAATAGTCCTGAAAAGATGCTTAATAAATATCTTTACAGAGCCTCTGAATTACAGTGGTTTGTGTGTCAACATCATGCCATTAAAAGTACTTTTCTAGGCACCAAAAAAAAAAATCTACCAGACTGGAACAACATTTTCAGGGTTTGAATATGAAAGGATTTTCAATCACAGTGTTTGAGTTGACATGAGACAAGACATTTGACACAAAAAAGAATGCATTTTACTTTCTAACATTTCTGACACATTTTCTCACTTCAAAATGCATCAGACTTTTAGCAGAAGCATTTAACTGAAATGCTGAAGTACTTCCATGGAAATGCTGAAATGTACATAGTAAACACACACAATACAGTACCTCTGGAGGGAAACGTGGAGTTTTCTGCAGTTCACTACAGGTACATCTCACAAATTTGGTAGAAATTATAATGGATAAGGAGTACTCGTACCATGTTGTATCTTAAGGTGCTCATTAAGAAAGTTTAATGTTTCCTTTAGCTACAAAGTAACATCATTCTTATTTTTATTTTTTTATGGATTGAGTCCATAAAGGAGAAATTTTGGTTTTGGAGAAACTGTGAGCAGACTAGGTTGTAATGAAAGCTTTTTTGTAACCTGACTCTTAAGGGGTGCAACAGCATCTTCTAAGTATCTGAAATCTGCCATGCTGTGAAATGGTTAAGCTGCAAACTGTCTTTATTCAGAGCGAGGTTTGATAAAGTACTTCAATGGCCATTTTTACTTTTTCTTGATCAATGCAATTACTCAAGAAGTAGTGACTCTTTAAAATGTAGATAAGAGCTTCAGTAAAGCCATACAATACCATATTTAATTCTATTAATCACATAGAGAATGCTCAAATGCTAGATGTTTCATGGCTATTGTTAAATACCACAACCAGTCTGGGAGAAGCCAGCTCAGGAGTTTTAAGTTTTTTCCATGTTAAATTCACCATGGTTCAAGAAACATCTGCCATAAAACCATCAACTAAACAGTCATCTTCAGTGCATGGAGAAGAGTATGCTTTAAGCACCCTGAAGTTACATTTTTGTCAATGAGGGGGTATATCTATAAAATACCTATTTTATAGATATATGTATTTTATAGATAAATTATACCTATTTAATATCTATAGATATTTCTGGTTTATAGATATATCTATAAAGTATCTATTTTATAGATACAGAGATATATATCCCCTGGAGAAAAAGTCTTATGAGGAGCAGCTGAAGGAACTGGGACTATTTAGTCTGAAGAAAAGGAGGCTGAGGGGAGACCTTATCGGTCTACAGCACCTGAAAGGACGTTGTGAAGAGGTAGGTGCTGGTCTCTTCTCACAAGTAACTAGTGGTAGAACAAGAGGGAATGTCCTCAGGCTGCACCAGGGGAGGTTTAGAGTGGACATGAGGAAAAGAAATTTCACTGGAATGGTTGTCAGGCATTGGAACAGGCAGCCCAGGGAGGGGGGTGAGTCCCCATCCCTGGATGTGTTTAAAAGCTGTATAGATGTGGTGCTTGGGGATCTGGCTTAGTGGTGGACTTGGTAGAATAGGGTTAAAGGTTGGACTCGATGATCTTAAGGGTCTTTTCTACCCTAAATGATCCCGTGATTCTATATTCTAGATATAGAGAGATCGGTCTTCTTAATTGCAGGCTTTTCTGTTGCCTTTGCTTCTCTGTCTAGAATAAACAAACAATCCTCTTCCCCACCCCTGTGCTGCACTGAGTTGGGGGATTTTTGTTCTTATTTTAAGATGAGAACAGCAGCAGTTTTTCAACTGAGTCTTTAGCTGCTGCTGCTCCATTCTGTAGGGTGGATCTGTGTTGTTTATTTATCTGAAATGAAGCCATCCCTGTTGAAGGTACAGTTCACTTTAGTCTGTAGCCCTAAAGTCCTTCTGAAGAGCCATGGTGCTGTGCCTCTGGAACTCAGCATCATGTGCTTGGTGTCTCTTTCCACTGAGGACCTCTATACCTTTTCAACTCTCACTTCCATGCACCTGCTACCTCCCTGGCACCTCTGTCTGTAATTAAGTGAGGTGTTACCCATCAGTGTCTGTAGGTGGAGAGGTGTCAGTTTATTGGTGTTACTGTGGAACGCTGCGTTGATATGTGTGCTGAAACCATGGTGCTTTACACCAAGAGCTTGTGTGCAACTGTATCTGTTGGCTTCTCATTACAAATTCCTAGGGTTTGGGCACAGCCCTCGGTAGGGACACTAGACATCCAGTGCAGGTGTGAGACAGTACCTGGGAAACTGCAGCTGCCTTCAATTATGTGCTTCATAGCAAAGATGAGCTAAAGGCTCTACATTTCAAGAGCCACATTGGACTTCTCTCATTGCTAGTAAGGGCTTTAATTCCCACCTGTGCATTTTTCGTTAGAGTAGCACCTTGGATTTTAATGTGAGGTTAGGTTTTGTTCATTGTTTGGTGGTGTTTTGTTTTTTTTCCCCCCGAAACACAGCAAACCCCACAGGGCTAGTATAAAGTATACAGAATTATAGTGAAATTCTGGGAACTTGGAATCTCCTCTTGACTGGCCATGAAAGGGCCTTGAGGTCCCTTCTGCTATGAATTATTGCGTAATTCTATGAAATTAAGAATTCAGATTCTTACTGTGGAAATAGAGTTAACTTAAGGGGCATTTGAAGAGAACCTGCCTGAAGTTGATCGTGGTGGGTGAAATGAAAGTTCACTTAAGTAACCCTGTCTGTAAGCCTGGAGAAGTAGATTTTATGCAGTAAGTATCTGGAGGTAGGAGAGTGCCTCGGCTGCTTTGCCCTGCAGTCTGACAATGTGAGACCAGAGTTTCACAGTTTAGAGGACTAACTTCTGAGCTTTCTGAACACTGGCTTTCTCATCAGAATTCTTTGATACTTTATTCAAAGAAAAAGTTGGTTCAGTTAACAGGATGGATAATGCAACTGATATGTAGGTAAGATTCAGATGTCCCATCCAGGAGATGGGACAGAGCTAGAGGCAGGTGTGTCTTTGACAGAGCTCAAGTTATGGTTGAAAAAGCAGAGTCTCAGGAGGAGAGATTGTTGAGGACCCTTAAGGCCTATTAGAACACTCAGAGTCCTGAAATACCCAAGAGGAGGTACGTGACTTGCAAACAGGAGGAAAATATTATTACATCTCCGCTGCCACTGTCCCCTGTGTTATTTTTTAATTTCCCTGTTTACAGATTACTTGAATGCAACACTGTTGCAACATAAGCCCCTGGAAATAACAATTTGCCTTGGATTGGGTCACTCTGATTTCAAAGACATGCTAGCTGCAGATCTGGAGGACTTCCTACCTTTATTAGACTAAGGTGTTTTAAAAAGCTGAAACAAATGACATGTTTCTGATTTCTTAAAAATCAGTTCCTGACATGTATTCATTTTTTTTTTTTTTTCTAAATATATGAAGGGCACTAAGTCAGATTGTCTCAGCATTTTTGTGTTCTAAATCCAGAAATCTAGATCCTTGACACTTGAATGACCAAGTAATGTATTTACTGAGTGGATCCACAGGCATTAATTTCACCAGCCTTTAGCTTCAGTACCTCATCATCATACTGTCCAGGCAGTAACTGGTTCCCCATTAAGGAATTTCTAATGTATAGGGACAAAATATAGGTGGAAAAGCAGGCTGTCATCTTCATTTCATAAGACTGTTGTCTTATGGCTCAAGCCCATTCCCTACTTAAGATCTGGCTTTCAGATCCCAAGGTTCAGCATCAATAGAGGATAGGAGCCATCAACTTAGGAACCACAAGTGTTACCAGTCGCTTCATGCTTGGTCTGATAATCTGTGTACCCAGTAGCTGTGCAGGTCACCTCTGTGTAAGTTAAGAACACTAAAAAATTTGAATTTTTTTCTCAGCCCTGACGTGGGTTCTGTAGGTTGCAATTAGACAGCATGGAATAAAGACCCACAAACTTCAGAAAACATTGAAACTCAAACGAAAAGTGCCTGAGCTCAGCAATGGCTGCCTGAGGGATATGTGTGGCAGCAGTGGGCTCCAAAACACTCTCCAGCCTCCCCAGGTGGCATCTTCCGTGCACATCACACAGTTTCTGTGCACAGTGCTCATCCTCATGTGGGTGTCTCTTCTCCCCTGCCCTTTCCTAGAGGGAGCTGCTGCCAGCATTTGTCTGGGGGGAGGCTCAGCACCCCCAAATCCACAGGTACTGGCTTGCAGTCCTGTTACGTGACCTTCACACGGTCACCTGGCACCTTCTGTGGTCCCTGTCTGCATCAGACAAAGTCTTAGGGAGCACTGAACAGCGAAACGCAAATTTCTGTGTAAGTCCTATAAAATTATTTACATCAGGTGTCATTTTATCAGCAAAATGGTCTTCTGCCTGTTGTCTGACAATATGGCTCAGAGCACCAACAAAGTTGCGTTCTTCTTACAGATCCACTTCTTTAAAGTCTGGCAGTTATCTGCTTGGATCATATTTTTTCTTCTATAAACAGCACAGTTCTTGTCATTCTCAATTCTATTTTCAGGTATCCTGATGAGAGAACAAAAGGAATGAAATGAGTTGTTGTCAGCTTTAAATTCAGTATTGGATAAAAATATGAATAATATGCTGAGTGAGGGGGTTGGGTGATGCCCATTTGGTGACCCACCGAAGCACAGTGCCTCAACAGCCAGGCATGGATGGGATGGGCACCCACAGCAGACACTGCTGGCTACTGAGGGATGGATGCTCAGGAACAGTAGTGTAAAACCTCCACATGCAGCCACAATGCTGAACTGTGACGATAAGAGGGAAGGCAAGGGCCCTTCAGCTGCACAGACCCCAGCACCCATGTTATGTGACAGGCATCCCATTCAACAGAGGAGATCAACATCTGGTCTCTAAAGTGAGAGAGTTTGTTGACAGTGATTTCAGCAGCAGAAGTGTGCACTAGTATGTGCATTAGTACATGAACTGTGACTGTAGTTGGTCTCAAATCTGTTGCCAAAGGTGCCCAGCAGAAACCTGCTAACCTAGAACTGGGCATGAAATAGACCTGCCTTAGGCTGCAGGGCTAGATCTGTGCGTTGGGAAATTAGTTTGGATTCAGAGCTGTATTTCCTTTGCTTGTGCTGATGATACCCTCCCCCCAGAAATCATCACCTGTTTTCTTTTACTCCAGAATCTCCAGCTGAACTCCATTGTTTCTTCATGTCTTGACTTTTCAACCCAATCCAGATATATTTGGTGTCTTTCTCTTTATTGTCTATAAAATCCTGTGGAACAAGTAGAAGCCTGTTACCCAACAGCAGAGCTTTCCTGCTGTGGTCACTGTCCTGTCTCCTGCACAGCTTTTCAGGTAGTAACATGGAGAACAAGGACAAGGATCCAGCCATGGCAAAGCAGCCCATTACAACAGCCCATGTGCTCGTGACCAGCCACTGAGTTTTGACTCAAGCTGGCTAACTTCCTGTCAGCTGTCAAAAACCCCCCAATGATGCTCCTCACCCTAACAAGCCAGGTTGCAAAGCCTGAGTCTTTAAGGTTACAGACCTGTTCCTCAGGGAATGATGAGTTTCTCAGAAGAAACATTCTGTGATACCTTGTTAGTCATTTTCCCAATGATAAATGAGAAGGAGGTTTGGCTGTTTGAATTTACATTTGGTGATTGAATCAGCCCTCTCTTCCCAGGTAATGGAAATTGATGGGAAGTCCCCTGCATGTCCTCCTCCCACTGAAAACTATTCTGGCTTCCACACCTGCATCTCTTGTGCTTCTCCTCTTCATCTCTACTATGCTGACACTCTCAAACAAGCTCCTGTCCATGGAGAGTCAGATGACCTGCACTTAATGGAGCTCTTGCTTGCCTGCATCTGGGCCATGTTTACTTGATGAAATGTTTGGCTAAGGCAGAGATGCCCATTGCACAATTTTAGGGCCGCTGTAAGACTCACCATCTCAATTTCATCTTCAATGACAAGAAGCTGGGATTTCCTGGCCAGACAGTTTCTCTGGCTGTCACCCCAGCTTACAGCCTCCTCAGAGAAGTAGTAACATCTCCCTCTGTGTAGTTGCCACCCGGGAGGACACAGCTCACACATTCCTGTGGTTGGAGAGAGGGAACCATTAGCTCATACCATGATTTGTTCCAGTTATGTTGTAGCATTTTATGTTTGTGTGCCTGACTGGCTGGTCTAAAAGTGGCCAGTCCTCGCTCCTGTGTCTGCTGAGTGTGGAGCAAGGTTTGAATGCTCCAGTGCCACTCCTCAGTTTCCCACTCCCTTACCATAGGGCTATGCACTTCTGCTCTCTCACTGCACATCACCAGTCTCTACCTCCCTGTGGACCTGCCTAGTGGAGATCACCTAGAGGGCTGTAAAGACACTTTTCATCCTCCCACAGGCAGTCCTTGTGAGTAGACACTGTGCAATGGGATTTGATGTGGAGCCTTTGGATTTGACACATGATTTGAACAAAAAAGGCCAGGTGCTTAGATGACGTCCAAACTATGTCAATGTAAAGAAAGTACCAGAAACTATTTATATTGAAAGAGAAGAGAAACTATTATTAAAATGATAGTTTAGATCCCATCATCACTTCTACAAAGGAATTCCTAGCTTCCTGGGTAGTACCACTGAGTTCCCATAAACTGCAGGGTGTCGTAGAAATGGGAACAGAGAGAACGGAAGTGTGCACACAACACATCCTCTATGCTGTGAAAGGACTAACTTTCCTCACCCTGGCCATCTTCACACAGTTCCTCCATGAGCCATTTCAGGAGCATCACTGAGACAGTCTTCTCAGAGGAAATGTCATTGCCAGTGCTATTTACACCATACTGGGACAAACCTTCCGATTTTCCTGCTCTGCCATTCAAAACTTGAACAAAACCAAAACAAACAAATGAACAAAAACAACAACGAAACAAACAAAAATTATGGTTAATAACAGGGTCGAGAAAATGTAGTCTTTGTATCCGGTATTATGCTATGAATGGGAGTGTATATATATGTGTGTGCATGTATAGATTTGGGGGGTATACACCCTCAGTTATGAGAATACACAGTAAGTATAAATGTCTGGCAAAGGGTGTAGCTGCTGAATCATATGGACAGTACAGGAAAAGAAAATGTTTTTCATTTTTGATAGTTGGTTATATAAAGAATAAACACTATTTGGTGAGATTTTAAGGAGGGTTTTTTCAAGACTTTTCAAGGCTGTATTCTCTTAGATGAGAATATGTTCTCTGGAACAATTCATGTATAGCTGGATCATGTTGTGGATTTTGGTATTACTAGTACCAGAGAAGTTTGATTAAATGAAATTACCCGAAGTTTTGATTTTTATTTTATTTGTTCAAACCTACAAAGTAATTAAGTGAAATGGTCTCAAAGTAGCATCATAGATGCAGCTTTTAACTTGTAAGTCAGAAAGGCCAAATGTTTTTTTATTGTCATAATGATTTGAAATCTGCTTCTACAGCCTTTCAGCATCGCTGATGAGAAAGTAGACTGCAGCAGCTCCTCTTCATCTGCACTACAGATGTTACATGACAGGTAGGAGATGTTCCTTTTGGAACCCTACATTTGTTTTCCTCTAGGTGTGTATGACTTGACACCTTTAATACAATACTAAGGGAGTTTTGGCATAGCTCTGCTTGTGAGGTTTAGCCGTGTCTGCAGTGAGGATATGAAGTGGTTGGTAGAGTCTACTCACATTGCTTGGCTAGTATGGCTGTGACTCCTAGCAGGACAAGCACAAGGACTCCTAGGACCAGTGCCACATAGAACCAGGTTGAATGTCCATGTTGACAGCCTGGAGGGAGGCAGGAGGAAGAGCAGCTTAAGATCTTTGCACTGTTAAAATTAACAATGCCCTTATGTATGCCAGATTCTTATGTAGAAACAACAGAGAAACCACCTGCTAAAATCACTCTTCTAGTTGAAGTATGCAGGGACATTTCACTAATTTAAAGTTTGCATCCATTTTCCATACACGAAAGTGAAATTGAAAGATCATTTTGCCAGGTAGAACAAGCAATTTTCAATTAATCATTCCATTCGGAATTCTTTCTTTCTCCTTTAAGTTTTCAAGCATTGCCTCCTCCCACCTACACCCCACAGAGCAATTCAAGGTGTCAGGAATGGTCTCTGGTATGTTCCTCCTCTCTGGTCATGCTCCCTGTGTTAATGTGGCTGAAAACTAACTTAACTGAGGGCACAGGAAAGGCAAAAAAGTCCCATACTGACACAGCGAAGTATATTTGATCAAGCATCTCTCTAGCTGTTTGACGTTTATCAACACACGAGAGTGTGAAACACTGAGGAAGAGGAAGGGCCTGAGGAAATGTGGGCTGAAAGTGCCATTTCCACAAGCCACAGAATTGCATTTTTATAACTTGTTTTCCTGACCTTCCCTGTATGAGATGAGCACCTGCCTCATTCTCCACCTGCCAGGAGATTTATTTTGTAAAGTTCCCTTTCAGCTCATAGAGTTCTGTGGGCCTGATCTTGTCTGGCATGTGTCCTTCAGTACAGAGAGGGTGGCAATCATATATATGCCCAAACTGCACAGAGAGGGCTGGATGTTAGGCTACTTCCAAAGCCATATGTGTCCTTGTGACTGTTCCTGCAGAGACACTTACAGGAGGTTCCTAAAGAAAAACTGTGGAATTTTTCTTTACTTTTTTTCAGTGTAGGGGACAAAGGCATTTATTAAACAAATATTTTTTAAATCTCAATGCTATTTTTACAAGGAAAGTGTATGATCTGAGAACCCAGCAAAACCAAACAAAAGTATGACATGCTAAAGCAGTTCTTTATTGCAAGATTGTACGTAAAGGCGGCTGACAACAGGTTTTGTCGCTGAGTAATAGGAAAGACTAAATCTATAATCAGTAATTAACAACCAAACAAAATAGCACAGTACCAGAAGCAGAAGTCTCTGATGTGCTGCTCCCTTTGGGTTTCGGCTTCACGCGCAGCTCAGCGTACGTGATGATGTTTCCTGTAAGGAGCAGGGAAATGCTGACATTTGTGGTTGTGCGAGCCACTAAATGGAGATACATTAAAGAATTACATAGAAGACCAAGTCTGTATGAAGGGACATACGTTTCTAGAGCTGCTACTTCAGCTTTTTTTTTTTAAAGAAACAACAGGCAAGGTGATGACTTATTATTTCCTCCTGCTGTCAGGAAGTAACTAAAAGCCTCCTCCATAACCTTTGCTTGAACTACTTGGGTCTTGCATGGCCAGACCAGGGGGCAGACAAACAGAGTGAAGGATGGGTAAGACAGCCGTGGCCGCTCTGTGGAGCATGGAGACCCCAAAGGGAAAACTGCCACTTGGAGAAATACTTCTGCAGCAAGGTGATTTTGGGGGATATTCCCCACTTGTAAATCAGAGAATCATCGATGTTTATGCCAGGATGTTATGTGATGCTTATAATAGCAGAGAAAGGGACCTGATGGTTGAAGGCATCGGCATATCTCTCAGGACGTATGAAAAAGAAAAGTTCTTATCCACGCAAACTGAATATTTAACAAAAGGACTGCTTCTATTACAGTGTGTGTTGGAACACAACCATTTCCATGTGAAGTCCTCAGAAGTCAGCAAGTGGTTTTAAAATACCACAAAACCTTAATTTTGCCAGTTGCTTACACACCCTTACCTAGTTTAGCAACAAGGAGCCCTGGTACTAGGTGGAGATCTTTATCACTTACTAAAACTGAGATTTCACTTAATTTCTATATGCAAATTGTGGAGTGCAGACAGACATCTCTATTAACTGGAAGCTTCTACTTGGTGAATGTGGAGATAGGGAGTGCTTCTGGCAGGTCATTCACTGCAGAGAGTCAGGCTTTGCAGCCACGGAGCTCTTGTAATCAACTGCACACCAGGCTGATTGTGTAATAACCTGGCATTGACTTTCCCGTTGGAACTGGATCACAACAAATCCATTTCAGACACTTTTGTGGGTGCAGCATCCCAGGGTTACAGCTGCAGACGTTTTTTATTGCCGTGTTCTGTTAAACACTATTTAACACAGTTTGTCCAGTCTTCCAAGTTTATCCCATTAGTTTTAAGCGAGTGAGATTTCCTTATCATTAGACTGCAAATTATACATTCTTTGCAATTCTGCCACCAGTAATTTTTTTAACTTTTACTATATCCTCATAAAATACACTGAATAGACTTAGAGATATGAACAGGATTTGGGAGAACTCCAAGAAATTCTGCATAATTTGACCAAACCAAATCCCTTTCTCCATAATAAGGAAAACCTAAAAATAAAAAAGATGTGGCCACCAGAACTGTAAAAGGACTTTCATTCTCAAATGCAAATTTTACATATTTAAAACATTATTCATCTACTGTTGAACCTTGGCAGTTGAGCTCCCCGCACGTTCACCCTCCATGTGCACCAGATCTTGACACCAGATCTTGACAGCAGCTATACTTTTCCAGGACAAATTAGCAATGGCACACCCGCCCCCAGTTTTGCACAAAATGCAGCCAGGAGGAGGTGGGCATGTTCCAGTTTTCCATAGCCTAGCGATCTGAAGTCTTGCCTAAAGTCTGTGAATCTGCAGTGGTGATTAAGCCCTGCTCTCCCTCCTCCATGGTGAAGAGTTTTAATCATGCAGTGCTTTCCCTCATGACCATCTGGAAGCTGCTTCTTTTTCTGCAAGGTAGTCAGACATCCTTTGCCATGACCAACACTGGCACAAAATCTGGCCAAGGGAGGGATGTGGGTAATAGTCATCCTCCAGAAGACAGCTCAGCGTGTGACAGAGTCAGGATAGTGCCAAAGGGAGAGTTTGTGATGCTTGCCACAGAAAGTCCCATCACCTTGGAGCCGAGACCCTCACTTTGAGACTCAGCTTTGAATTCCTGCTCCAAACCAGAGGAAGCATTGAAATTTTTTCATGTAGAGTGGGACATGCTCCAAGTGTGTTTGGTACACAGAAACTGTCCTGTCCAAAGGAGTCTTGAGCCCAGTCCATGTAGGAAAAAGCTCTTGAAGGGAAGGAACTAACTCCTAAGAATGGCTGAGTGAGCAGTACCCTGTGTCATTGCTCCTACTCTATTAGCTACTTTGTCCAGCTCCTAGCTCACCATGCTCTTTCCTTAAGTAATTAATACATTGATAACTAATGAGCCTTGAAAACACGAATATATCGTGTTATTCTCACCACAGGCATTTCCTATTTACTCATAATGAGAAGTTGTCATTCATATAAATGATCCAGGATTTTGACAAAATGCTTTCATGAATGACTTTTTGACATATAGAGAAAACGTGTTTTCTAAAAAAAAACATTGGTTTCAATCATCTCATCCTGAATATTAACTTAAACCTTTGTCTTTTGTTACAAACATATGAAGTGATCAAAGACTGAGGTTATGGGAAAATCTCTACTGGAAAATTAAAGAGGAAGAACAGGAGGGATTAGCAGTCATTCAGTACTTCCTTCAGTGGCAGTGATTGCACTTTCAACTGCCACTAGTTTCCTGGTTTAGTAGTTAATTTACCACTCCTTTTCCATGAAGACATCATAAAATGCATTGGTCTGATTTTTGGACTAGATGAACCATTTTTGTTTCTCATTCTGTTACTTAAGACAAATGGCCAGAACCAAGGCACCATTCTACATTGATACTGACTTAGTATCTTTGCTGGTTTGTATCTCATGAGGATCCCTTCCATCATTTGCAACTTTCCACCTTTCCCATGACTTCTACATGCAGCATTTTAGAGCATTCTTCTAGTATTACCCAATGACAGATTTTAAAATAAGAGAGAAAGAGAGCACACATGAGAGAAAACATTTTATGCCCAAGAGCTGATTAAACATTTTACCTGGAGCTGATGTTTGGGAAGGAACGTGTGGTCTTTCCCTCGGTAGCATTGCCACGTCCGCGTATGTGATATCACCTGCCATTGATGAGCAAGTCCCTCTGAGTTATGGAACAAGCTGGTTTAGTACAGTGGGTTGCATCCTGTATTAGCTTTGCCTGCCTCCAGAAGTATACATATACTGTGCTATGCCCCTGAGGAAGGCTGAGAAACACATAAAAGGAAGGAAGTTACTTCTTTCAGTACAGCTTCAAAGCCTGTTTTCAGTCACCATTCTGTCTCTTGTTGTGTGATTTCTTGCCCTTCAGAATACAGGAGAAAATGAAGATAAAACCCCATTCTTTTTATTAATATAAAAAAAATATTTTTGGCCGAAGCAGAGCAAAGCTCCTAAGAAATAGGCGAAATAGACTTACACAAGTAGAAAAGCTTTGCTGGTTCTCTTGAGAATAGCTAAAACAGTACAGTCTGTGCTGTGAATGCATTATTCTCATATGTGTGACCTTACAAAGCCTAATCACCTGAGAGGAAGATGAATAAGATATATATCAGTATAAGATGTTTTGGAGCTAATGTAACTGCAACCACAGTTAGTAGGTATAAAAATGTAACTCGAACTCTAAGATGCTCCATCCACCAGGTACTATAATGGTTTGACAACTGAATTTAGATTACATTGACGATGCATTAAATTTTACTCAAAATAAAATTAAAAGTAATATGATCGGTGCCTTTTAAAAGCAAGTTTTGATACTTTAACAGTAGTTAGTAGGACCAGAACTGCTGTTCCTAAGTTGCTTGAGCTATCCCCTGCTTGACCCAGCAACTGCAGAGACAGAAAGCCTGAGTTGCCCTTAGCTTCTTGTTCATGACCCATCTGTTTGCTGCAGACTATTTTGGTAACAGTGTTTTTGTCTTCTATTTTGAAAATAACCAACAACAAAACAACCACCACCAAAAGCCCCACAGATTTAAACTGAAACTTAAAGCCCTTCTAAAACCTAAAAATACTTTTCTGTATACACAGACATGAAGTCTTGGGCATGCACAGTCCTGATGTTCCGTATTAAGAGCTACATTATAGGCTTAGTGCTTGATTCACACTTAGAAAATTCCTTGAGAGTTCAACACAGACAGGCTTTAGAAACCTACACAGGTCAGTTGAAAAGAAGGTTTCTGTTCTGTGACAGAACCCATCTGCCTTTTCTGTTCCATTCAGCGAGACTTAGAATATGCTAGACTGAAATGAAAAAAAGGTTGGTTTTGTGATCTTATATTACAGATCTTTTCTCTTCCTACTTTCCACGTTGGTAGCAGAGTTAAGTGCAGAAAGAAAAAGGTTTAGGGAAAAAAAAAAAAAAAGAAAGAAACAAACCAAAACCCAAAAAACAAACCTTTGATAGTCATGGAACAGATTACTCAGAAGTGCCGCTCAGGTACAACTTCTGTGCAACGTCTTTTAATCATTGCTGCTCTATCATCAGCCACAAAGTGATCAGCACGCAGATGAGGATACTGTTAACTGGATGCTGATAAGTTTTGTTTCATGGCAACCTACATACCACCCATATGACTGGTCCTAATGTGAAAAAAAACTTTTGTCCTCTGATTGAATCAGTTTCCATTACTTCCCCCTGAACATCTCACCATGTTTAACAGCAGGATATTTAGGCTCTGAAATGGAAAAAAAAAAAAACACCACCACCCAACCAAAAAGACACAAACCCCAACCCAAAACCCACTTTCCTATTTGATTTTGGTTAAAACTTCAGTCCATAAAGGAGAGCTAGAAGGCCAAACCAGTTGCTTGAACTCACAGTCTCTCTTTCCATCACTTCATATATACCTAAGAGGTCTTTTCTCACATCACTCCCTCCTAAATGATTCAAAACCATCAAGATGTAATTAAGCATATTCAGTGTAAGCATGAGTCTTTTTGAGCTGGTGGAAAAAAACTCTGTTCCTATTTTAAGGGAACATGTCTCCTCTCCTCCCCTCTGAAAAACACATTTTCAGACAGAAGAGCAATCTCAGCAGAGCAGGCAGTTATAACTTTTGTGACCGAGCACATTCTCACTTGTCTGAGGGAGATGACAAATGCATGCAGTTATTTCCCAGAGTAAACTTACAAAATAGTCACAAGTGGTGGTGGTTCTCATTTTGGATCTGAAGTCTACATGCTTGTGCTTGCTGTTAGGACTGATAATGAAAAGGAAGGTGAATTTTAGTTTCCAGAAGTATTAGGTGAGCAGAAGCCTTTGCAAGGCATTTGTCTTGAAGTCTCACTATCCCACTGGAAACTTGGTTTTCTTACTTTTAAAACAGATATTGCATTCTTACAGAATTTCTTGGCTTAAATATTTTGTTTAGTTAATAATTTTAGCTCTGTAATTTTAATTCATTCTTTCATTTTAAATTCTAGCTTTATTTGTGAACACCCAGCTGTGGGTCACTCAGGTCTGACCCACTGATCTCTCAATGCCAGTTGCACTTTCAGAAGAAAATAAAAATCCAGGCTGCTGTAGGTAAAGGCCATCTTAGACCCAAGAAATATCTGTTAGCACAATGACCCACTGCTCATAAAGACAATGGAAGGCTCCCTCTTTCCTGCCCATGTGCCTAAGGATGGCAGTTCCACTCAGATCGTTGAGTCACACCTCCAGGGCTAAGCATCATTGCCAGCCTGCATATTGCAGGATCTGGAGTCACCTGGGGAGCAAGGGACCTGGAGCCTCTAGTCCAACCTAGTCCAACCCTGCTGAAAGCAGGGCTGATTCCACAGCTCGATCAGGTTTCTCAGGGCTTTACCCAGGCAGGTTTTAGAAATGTGAACAAGGATCCCATGGCATCCCTGGGAACCTGCTGCAGTGCAGCACCACTCTCACAACAGAAGGAAATTGTTTCCTTCTGCCTGATCACAGTCTCTGGGCTGCCAACTTGTACCCATTGTTTCTTGTCCTTCTGCCAGCTCCCTTTGAGAAAAGGCTGTCACTGGCTTCTCCAGAACCCTCTTCGTTAGCTAACAGTACGTTAGCTAACAGAATACTACACAAGGCAACAGGCTGATTTTGAGTTTTATAAAGCAAACCTCTTCCTGATGTGCCATGCGTCTTAAACTGTTGGCGTTTCTTGTAAATTCCACTAAACAGAGTTCTTCTAGTTTGTTTAGACAGTGTCCCAACCGCAACCTTTATCATATGAATATCTCCAGATTCTGAACACACCTTTTGCTTGTGACAATGCACTGCTGTCTACTGGTGGATTTTGCAGAAAGATGTTTCAGAAGCAGAGCCCCTGGTTCAGCCAGTCATTCCCCCACTGTCATCTTTTCACATTCAGATGCCATAGTCTTTTTGGTTTGTTACTCCCAGGGAAAAAAAAGTTGCTAAAATATCAAAATGCTTCTTTACAAATAGTAATCTAGGTTGGGCAATCATGTGGCTTAACTTCTCCCAGGGTCTACCATCACCTTGTGTCTTTTGGATTCACCAGATAGACACTTGCCTCACCCTCTTCTTTCCTCCCAGCCACCTCATTAATATGCTTAGGTTAGATGACACAAACGCTGATGAGGCCAGTAAAACAGCGGGGCTTGCTGTGCAGCAGTCAGCCATGTGTCAGGGAGGGAGAGAGGGACTTTTTTAGCCTTGAGTTTTCAGACAATTTGCCAGACCATGGAGGTATCTGACGGCTCAGACTTTCTTGTAGCATCTGCAAGGAAAGATGGTGGGGTTATTGCCTAGGAGTCCTCTGCACGTCCTTTAGTCTTTGTCAGCCTGGAGCTTCAGTGGCTCTGTTGGGGCAAGCCAATGAACGGCAGCTCATGTTCTTCCCCACCTTGACATGTGCTTCGGATTGCATATAGACTCTCCACTTCTAACTGTCATGCCCACGTAACTTTGCTTAAGAATGCTCTGGTGTTAGCACAGTTACCAGTTCCAGTCATGCACAGTGTGAACGTAATAACAACTGCAGGTGACACCCCTTCTGTGGGTGTGACAGCATGTTCTTCATTGCATGCAAAGGCAAAAGTAGACTGAAAACAGCAACGTGGGCTGCAAAGCAGAATTCAGCACCTTCAGCCACAGAACAGGCAGCTCAGCCCTGTGTTGCACATTTTGAAGGACCTGAACTGCTGCTTTTACAACAGATTGGACATTTCCACTTCCTGAAGGCTGAGCTGCAACACGGAGACCTCCAAGCTAAATTGAGTCAATGCCATGAGTAAATCTCCAGTTTGGCTTTGATTCTAAACCCTGTCTCACAGCAGAGCCTGTATGTACAATGGGATGCAAGAGTTGCACACAGAATACATGATCAGAGCTAGGGCTACAACCAAAGACACTTCCTGCCATAAAAGAAAGTCCATGCATTGTTATCCTATATTGCAGCAAAAAAAAAAGATGCCATCTAAGCAAAGCTAACCATGAATTTACCAAGAAAAAAAAACAAAAACAAAAAACCACCGAAAACAAGCAAACCAAACCAAAAACAAACAAACAAACAAACAAAAACAGAACCTCAGTGAACCAGCAGTGCCTGTGGATTGCAAGCTGAATATTTCCATGCCAGCAGCTTCATGTTCAGCAGATGGGACTTGGAGTAGGTGCGAAGCAAACATGGTTAGAAGCCTGTGAAATTGAGTTCTTCCCTACGCAGTGTTTTGAGTTTTTGGAGGCACAACAACTCTGAACTTCAGGTTAATTCCCAAAGGTGTTGCTGTGTAGGTTATTTATTCTGAGTGCCATAGAATTCCTTCAATGCTGAGCAGTGGTGGGGTGAATGTGTGGGCAGGAGAATGGGCTCAGTCTCCTGAGCAGTTTGGTGGTGGCATGTCAGGGAGGAGCTAGTGAACACTCCTTCCAGTACACTGTGGTATTGCCTTCTCTCCTCTCCTGCACTCTCGCATACTGAGTTAGTTTTCTTCAAAGGACTGAAGCAATGAGCCTGCTGGGACCACTTCCATAAGTAGCATGTTCTTGGTGATGTTATAAGGACCCCTCTATCTGTGACTTGGAAAATGACTGGTGGGGAAAAAGTAGTGTAGGTCTCTGCAGATCACATGTCTACACCACAGCATCTAGCGCTTTGGACAACAGGATGTCTCTCTGCAAGTTGGGGCACAGCAGAGGTGCTGGAGCAGTTGCAGATTACCCTGGCACGATCACAGCACTGTGACTGAGAGAGCACATCTTGGTTCGATGCAAATACAGTGTGCTGGACACATCCTACAGCACAGTGCAGCTCTGCATCACATGGACTTACAGGTTGAAGTCTGTTTGTTTAGGCCTTCCACGGTGTGCTCTGTTCTACCTTCAGGTCTAATAGAGCTCCTGTGCCTTTCCCTCATGCATGATAAAGTGCAATATTGGGTAGCATTTTAACCTGTGGGTCTGAGAGCACATAGCAAAGAGCATAGCACTGTTCCCAGGAAAGAGCTGGAAGGGCAAAAGTAAAAGCACTTGCCCAAGCTCACTCAGCAGGAAGACTGCTCAGCACTCCCATCCCTCAGCAGAGCACCCTTTCCAGCAGGCCAGGCTGATCATTGATGCATCATGTATTTGCAGGTTGTTGCTTCACAAACTGTAAGACCTGAATCCAGATACATCAGTTTTCTTCTTACCAGGTGTTTCAGAGCTCTTTCTCTAAAGGCACTTGCATGTAGAGTTACATATTCCTTGGCCATTAACATATTTATTTACTGTCACGGTGCTTTTTGGCAAGAATTTTCTTTCTGCTTTTGAAATTGGAAGCAAAGTTGTTGTAAAAGCTTGGTCATCTGTAAATTGTGTGGACTGAATGAACAAATTGTGGCTAGACTATACACAGTTTATAATTCTTCCAGATTATATTGGAATTAATCACCATTGAGCAGCTTTACAAATATTTTAGATTTGCCACTGAGCGACATTTAAGTTACTATTCCTAATATTTGCAGAAAATAAGGATAAATGCATCTATAAGCAGCAACAGCTTTTCCGAATTACAATATACATCCCCTGTCAGTAGTATATATGCTAACCTTCCCCAGACTGCAGCAATAAGCAAGGCTCATGTCTGGGAGCAGGAGGTTGGACTAGAGACTTCCAGAGGTCCCTCCCCCCAATTTACTTGATGCTTTTATTGTTCTGTATTTTGTTTTTTTACTTCTGGTAGTTTAAAGAAGCACAGAAGCATATGGCCAACATCAGACTAGGAAGTCCCTTTTGGGGCTCTCCAGCCCTTACTATGTTTTTCAGCCCAGTTTAGGGAACAAATAAGATCACAATGAACACTTTTTTTTGCAAAACTTCCACTGCTCTCTAGTGTCATTTTTTTTACTACTACAAGTATGCAACTTTACATTTTTCCTCAGGAGTCAGAAACACAACCATAATAATTTTTCTCCTGAACATACAATTTCAAGGTTCAAAAGCTAATTCTTTCTGTTACAGATCTGTAGAGTACCAGTGCTTGTCCATCCTAGGACCAACTTACATGAGGCTTTGTTCTCAGCTTTCACTTGAGTGATTCTGTGGGAGCCACTGTGATTCAGTCTTTACAGAAGTTTTTATAAGGACTAGCGAGGAATCCATTAAGAAGAGTATGCCTTTTATATTTTTCATAATACACTGTATAAAGTTTAAGTAGATATATTTTTGTCTTAACAGACTGAAACAGCTTAAACCCCACAATACAAATGGTGATCAAAATGTCTCAAAGAAGAGGAATATAATACATGGCCTTACTGTGTCCAGCTTGAGGTAGTGGCCCAGTTCCCAGTCGTAGGGAGCTGAAGTCAGCAGAACTACAGTGCATCACCTGGGGTGGCACGTAACAGGGAGATGAGGCTGAACTCAGCCTCTGGAGATGTTTCAGCAGTAAAGCCTGGATGTTGTTTGGTTTTCTACACAAGGTTAGCTCCCTACAAAAACACCCTGCAAAACCTAGCAAGCTAACAGACTAACAGTGACTGTGAACTAGAAGGCTGACTACATAGCTTCTAGAGCTAGAAATTGATGGTTGGGGAGATAGCATCTGGTGTTTCACAGGGAAATGCAGCTGACAGTGTTCAAGTCCTAAAGAATCAGGACTCCTTAGCCTGCCTTTGTAGCTTCAGCAGAAAAATCTAGTGGTCAGAGGGATCTCAATTACCTCACATATAGGAAAACTGTACCTTCTACTATGTACAATCAAACTGGTTTCATCTCTGTTTGCAATGCTGTGTCCATAATATGATCAAAATTTTTTAAAAGGACCAAACCATATCCTGAGGTGTTAATTTTTCATTTATCTGTTATTTGGCTTGTTTATTTTGCAACTTTAGCAGTAGTATTTGGTTAGCTGCATGAACTTCTCTGTTGACAGGCAACATAATATTTCCTTCTGGCAACAGGATATTTCATTGTACATCTGTGTGCCTGATGGGCTGCAGCAGGATTAGCACAGCAGTGAAAGCAAAGAAGCTGTTGAGCTCTCCAGGCTTGGCTGGATACCCTGGTACAACAATTTTTTTTTTTTTGCTTGTACCAGTCAGTTGACAGTAAACTTAAAAATACTGATGAATTTGTATTTCACAGAAAAACTTGAATAGCATTTAAGAGGTTAAAGCATGTGATGTAGAAATAGCAAGAGCAAGCATTTAGAAAACAGTTCCCCACGCGTCTTTGAATTCTGTTGTTTTCCATAGAGTATGAGAGTATTCAGAAAGGCTGTGAGAGAACATAGCAAAGAAGTGGAAAGCAGCAGTGTAGCCCAGTAAATACGATTTTTACATTACTAGGCTTTAATCCATCCATGCAGGATTTGACTGCAGTTGTCTTGGCCTCAGCTGACTTGTTTTAGTTGTGATAGCAGTTGTCTAGCAGCCAGGGAACAATGGCATAACTTGGTTTTAGTTGGCCCCGTGACAACCACATGCAGTAAAGGTATAGGTGACCTGTGCTGTTATTTAGTAACAAATATTAACCCCATAGATTGAGGCTACTGGGTGTCTTTAAGACAGTCAAACAAAGATAGTCAAACTTTTAATTGGGAATCAGTGATAAAAGACCAACTAAGCAGACTATGTTAGCAACCAAAGAAAATAGAACTCCAGCTCAACCCAAGAACGAGGAAAAAAACTTACCTCCCTCAACAGCAGACCCCTCCTGAGAAACATCTTGGTGGACACCAGTTGATGACTCCATACACCCCCCTCTTCCCGTTCTTTTCATGGAAGACACATACCATGGACACAAGGCTTGTGAGGCACACAATGGTGAACAAAACTCTACCCAGAAGTGTATGTCAGCAATTTTAATGTATTATTTATAGATACTAAGACCCTGAGTGTTACAAAGACTGTGAGCAGCTTTCCAGTGAAAGCCTTTCTATGGATGGCAGCATCCAGTGGTCACAGAAGACCTGTACTACAGCTAGCAGGTTCCTGTGGTACTGGCAAGCATCTTGCTTATATTCCATCTCCATTTTTTGGAATTGGGGAACAGGGTTCTCAAGCACTCAGCACTAAATTTTAATAACTAACACGCATACTGATGAGGAGTTTGCAAACTTTAAAGTGTTAACACCAAAACTTTCCGGTAAAGAGGTCAAGTGAGACAGCATATGGGCAATGTGTTCAGCAGCACATAGGATAGTTCAGGAAATGCAGACTGCAAAAGCAAAGGTGAGAAATTAAAAGGTGAAATGGAGCCTGCTGAGTTAAAACACTCATAAGGTAAAACTCTAGAAGGGATCCAAAGCTGTAGAGCAACATTATGTGCAAAGCAAGGCATGACACAGTTCTTATCAAAGCACTCTCTTGTGATGATTCTGACTTAGGGAACAGCGTTTAATGGTTAGATACAGTGGCTTTTCCACAGAGAACTAAAGGCTTGATGTCTACATGCCTCTGATGCTGAGGTGCTGCCAGTGTTCAGAGTGAAGCCTGTATCACCCATCACTACCTAGGTTACTGTAAAAACTGAAGATGGACAAACATAGGGGAAGAAGGAGAATAAACAACCAGAGTCAGACTGAGTTGCTAGGGAAGAAATAATGATTACTGCTCATTAGATCCCAGAATAATTGAGACTCTTGACCCCAAAAGAAGATCCTTTAAAAAAGCAACCCTTTGTATTAAATGACCTCTTAAGTTAGATGCTAACAATGTTCTAACCATGACTGATCAAGAGAATTCCTCTTGAGCATCTGCTACAGCTCCTAGGTGGACTGATGAAATATCGGATATAGATACAATACTTGCAGTAGTAAATTATCATTATAAGTAGATACATTACATTGCATTCTATATATTAGCACAAGCCAAAGGTAACAATACAACTGTATTTGGCATTGAAAAAGTCATCAGCCTCTGCTCATAGTCTTCTAAACAATAGAGGCAGACAAGCCCCAAATTATGTCCACATTGCTTTTGAAGAGTTGCTGTGTGTGGCCTTGCCCCAGGACATTAAACACAGCTGTAAAGCAGGAAAGGGATCCTAAGAGGACCGTAGGCAACACTGGGTTCACTCAAGACAAGGAACTGTAACAGTTATGCTAGGAAGAGTCTGGAGGAGTACAGTTACCCACTACCATCCGCCCCACTGCAAAAAGAGCTCCACAATAGGCAAACAGCTGAAAAACTGAGACAACTTTTAGATTTTGAAGCCACTGTAAAAACATAAAGGGTGGGAGATGTTTTCAAGATGTGGTCAAGCAAATCACAGTCACATTGCACTCAGAACATATCAGTATAATAATGCAGATGGTAAAGCCTCTAAATGATGATACTTGCATTGAAGGGATTGTTAAACTAAAGAAAAGCCCCATGTTTGACATATAATAATCTAGCCTGGGCAACAAACAGTGAGTCAGACTGGGCAGTGAGATCAAGTATTGCTTGGATAGGATTACCAAAAGGGATCCAGCAAGAAAAGAGAAGTGGCTGCTTCTGGGCAGGGTAGAAAACAGATCATAGTGGAAACCAGAATTTCCTCAATTAACAGAGATATAAAAAATTACATACAAGTATAACATAGAACTATATACTAATTTTATGAAAAAGACCTTTTATTATCAAGGAGCTAGCCAGTTAATGTTAGAAATATGTAACACCATTGCAATTTTCTGTTGATCAAGTACTCACAAATCACTAAATTACCTCATTGTGTATAATTTATCTGCTATTAGATGTGTAAGTACTGTCATGTCTGCTGAAGGATGTTCTTTTGATTACATCATACCTATGGAAGCAGCAGTCAGCTCACAGGAACCATTGCAATCATATGTTATGTTAGGTTCAATGCCTTTAGGAACCACCAAGCAATTTTCAACATTTTTCAAGGAATTTCCAGATATACTAGAGCACCCCACTTTTACACCTGAAGTCTGACATGTGGTATAGAAGCCACAAAGGGAGAATCACCAAGTAAACCACATTACTACCAGAGTCTGAAATGCAAAGTGCCTCTCAGAACAATTGTCCTCAACTAGAAGAGTTTTGAACTTGGCTTTACATTCTAGAGTCTTCATTTTAATCATCATATTGATTTTCCTTAGCTGTAAAAATAAACTATTTAGTACATTATGGTTATACATAATGATGATTACTCTCAGACCTGTACAACTTATCTCAAGATAAAAACAGATAGAAAAGAGCAAAGGTCTCAGAGATCTGCTGTTTCATCAGGATCAGTGGCCTTGAACTGTAGAAGGGCATTGACATCCATTTTTGACTTGTAAAAAGTGAAGTGGACTAACAAAAGGAAGGATTCTAGTTGGTGTCATCATGTTCCCCGCTGCCCCCGCCATTTTACCTGTGGTTTATACAACTACTTAAGTTGTGTTATAAGCAACTTAAAATCAGTAAGCTGCTTATTTTAATAGCTCTAAGAGGCAATGCACCAGCGTGTGCAAAGACATATAGTCTTTATACCTTCGTGATGACAAGAAGAGAGACACTATCCTGAAATCTTCCTGGACTTCAGTCACAAATAAAATCACAATGCATTTATTCCTCACAATTCAGGTCAACGACTTCCCCTTCATTTTACATCAGATATCCTATCCACTGTAAAGTGATATAAAAAACCAAAGACCCTTCAAAAACCCTATTCACTTTCACTTTACAATATCTTAGATACCCAGAAGGACTGCCCTCTTCTTGCAAATCCACTTGTACAGGGAGTGGCAGTTATCAGCATGCATTTCTGTCAACTTAAAGGCAGCACATTCTTCTTCTTTCTTCCTTCCTTTGATTGTAAAACTGCAAGAGCCAAACAACACAGAGATAGGAAGACCATTGAAAAATGATCATGATTAAAACCAGAATGGACTGAGCTGCCTAACTGGAGTATGGGCCCTGATATCTTATTACTATTTTCTCACAGCTTAATGGTTGAACAGCCTGGGAGCAACGAGTGGCGACTGTGTCATGGAAGCCAACATAGATTCACTCCAGAATGAACCTACCTGTGTCCTGGATGTTTGGGATCACTAAGCCATACCCATCTTCCTTCTTCCTCATCAAATCTTAATCCAGTCCAAACAAAGCCTGTGTCTTTATCCTTCAGTGTCTTCAAGAAATCCTAGAGAGAGGTATGTCTTTGAACTTTTATAATAATGACACTGCATAAAACTCCAGCAGCAGTAATGTTTAGCAGAAATTAATATTTTAAAACCAGCAAGAATTTCATGCCCAAAGATTCCAGAGAAAGTTTCCAAGAAATTGAGAAAACAAAAACAACCCCCCCCAAAAAACACAACACCCAACCC
>VWZY01004560.1:102727-125818 GCA_013399075.1 Chloroceryle aenea
CCGCTGCTCGTCCCGGGGGGACCGAGCTGGCGGCACTGGTCGTGAGGGCGCGTTCCTCTGGGGACGAAGGTGCGGCTGCACCTGCGGCTTCAGCGGCCTGGGCCCGGCCGGTGGGCCTGGGCCGTTCGCTAGCGCCGGTACAGCCGCAGGGATTTGAGTTCCTGCAGGTAAAGAGAGGGTGGGCGCGAGAAACGGCAACAGGCGCCATGGNATTGTTGGGCGGGAGGAGCAAGGAGAGGAGGGGCTGGGCGTCAAGGCAACGCGGTGGAGTCGCCGCCATGGTGAGAGCGGGCTCGGAGCGGCGGCAGGNCACCCGCGGGGAACATTCTCACGTGGGTAATTAATCACCCCGAAGATACGTAAATTCGCACGGCAGTATTTAGAAGTTTCACAGAAAAGGTAATCGTTAGGTAAATCAAATAACGGAGTAACAGTTAGACGCTTGGCTTTTTAGAATCTTTTAATTTTCTGTAGTCGTTCAAAGAAGTATCCTGACTATGGTTTTTCATGTGCTGTTTCCCCGTGAATGACAAAGGTGCGGTGGTTTGGGGCTCTTTTTGTGGTATTCAAGATCCCTGTATGATGTCATTTATTTTTATTAGGAGTAGCACCTGGTATTAGTTGACGAGTTCAGAAAATGCTGAAAACATTTTTGACTAAATTATGTCTTGAGCTAAACTACGTATTTGTTGTACATGAATTTTTTAACAAAATTAAGGAATACTTCCATAATGACACGTGTAATCTAGTCTGATAAATATGATGATCTGGAGATGTGTTAGTGGCTAATTTTCTGCAATGTTAAAATTATTTTCATTATTTTTCAATAGTTATTCTTGTGTAATTTTACAGAATAGTTGTATTTTACAGTTACTCCTTTATACTCGATACTATTCTCATACTTTTTTTTTCTTTCTGTCCCCTGATCTTTTAGGGTTCAAAAAAGAAAAAAAAGGTAGGTAGACAGAAATGTGCTCTAGTTCACATACAGCATTTTGACCCGTGCAGTGTTCCTTGAGATAGTGTGCCAGCATGATTCTGGTATTTTGGAAATGATATAAGTAAAATTACAAAGTGCTTTACACTGGAATTAAAGTAAGCATATTACTTTTGGACTTGATATTTACTAAACAGTACTTTTAAGAGGATTTGTCACAATAAAGATGTTGTGATCTTAGCAGTATGACCATGTTTTTTAATTTATTTTTTAACCTGTATTTGCTCTGAGCCAGTTGGTCAGGCTCACAATCTAATCTGAAAAAGGAAGAAGGTTTCTCCAGGACCCCAAATTTGTGTTCCTTTTGTGAGGAGTTTGAGTCGTGTTCCTTCAGAACTACCAGAGAGCAGGTGGTGAGAGCAGTCCTTGTGTGTTTTGCTTGGCAGTGGGTGTCTGGACAGACAGCCATTGTCCTGGCTTTGAGCCGTAGGCTGGACACAGGACGTGGTAGGTAGGGGCAGAGAGGAGCCCACAGGAAAATGGATTGCGTAAATTAATCCCGTGGATTAATTTTAGTTCAGTGATAGTGAAATTATCCACCCCTCCCCACGGAAAGATCATACTCAAATGTATTCCTTGGAGAACATATGTCTCTGTTTTGTCAGTACCATGGTAAATATAAAGAATGTGAAAAGAAGACTGAAAAATAATTATAAGTAATTGAAGCAAGCAGATATTTCCATTTTCACTGGAAGATAAGTAATCAGAGATGATTTTTTTTAATGTTCTTTTCTGAACTGGAAGAAATCAATTTTTCCCTGAAATCTTAGTGGGTAGAGTTGTTTTTACTGTTCAGAAGGATTTTTCAAGTCCTTTGGTAACACCTGTTTTAAGATGCACCCTAGCTCTGGTGGGTGGTGGTGTTGATGCTAAATTTTCACCATTGTTTTTGTTCAAGCTTCCTAATAAGCTTTGTATTTAAAGTTACATTTCTGTATGTATTTATTTCCATGGAAACTAGTGTTAAGTGACTAGCTTTCCATGTAGTTATTTAGATCTAAAAATATACTAGTCAGAAACAAAATGTGAAATAACAGTATTTGCAACACGCTGTTTTTTGATGAATGGCAAAGGTGCTTCATGATTATTTGTACCTTTCCTATCACTTGGATTACTTGGAACAATATTTACTGAATTACTAAGAATACAGAGGTGAAGCAGTTGAGAGAACTTGGTGCTATCATCGTGTTCATTTGCAACTAAGACTTAAGTCCTCTGTTGTTGTGTCTCTTTGTCAGCTTTTTTGTACCTCTTTTTTTTTTACTGCCTTATTTACACCTCTGCAAGGTGTGCATTATGCTACTGTGCTGGTTTGGTACCACTTTTTCTCTGGAAGAGGAGGATTCTGAAGGGATGTCTTTGATCCTTAGTTCTTATTTACATTGTGATACCATCCAGTTATATGCTCTTGCTGACACTGTATGGAATTTGTTCTGGTTTAGTCCTTTTACTTTACCTGATCATCCTTGTAAACCCTTGTATCTCACTGGTGAGAGAGTCTAAAATTTTAATTCAGATCACATTAGAGGGGGGAATGTTACAGAGGGCAAATACTTTAATACACTTTGGGAGATAATATTGACATTTGTTTTATTTTTTTTTTGTTCAAAATTTAAGTCCAGTGGCAAAATGAAGGTCAGCAAAGCTGAACGACTGAGATTACAGAAAGAAGAAGAAAGGAAGCTGAAAGAGGAAGGTACTGTGCACTTCATTTATAGGTGACATGATGGCACAAATCACATATTTAAAATAAATGGACAGAAAGTAATTTCCTAAACTATTTGTGCATCAGAATCTATCTCTTTCACAAATGGGTGGTTCTTCTTTTCTCGTGTGGGCCAAATTCTGTGTTACTTGTTACCGCACCTCACTCTCCTGTTAGAGCCATACTCTTCTGTAGCTATTTTTATTGCAGTTAGAAACTTGGGAAGGAGGATGGCTGAAATAATCAGTTTTGGGGGATTTTTAAATTTTACCAGTAACTTCTGAAATATTCTCAGTGAATTAAAAAACCACAAAACTGGTGTGGCGCTTTTTTTCCTCTTTTTTTTTTTTCTCTCCTCAAGTCTAGTTAGCAGTAGTCAAGAGAAATTATCTGAAAAGAACTTTTTACAGACAAGGCCAGCAGAGTACTTCTGTTTGCTGGGGACTGTCTGGTGTTCTGAAGAGGGAGCAGTTAAGGTGATTACAAACTAGGATAGATTAAAGTGTAGTTTGCTTGGACGACTTCTGTCTCTAACGAGCAACTGATTTTCTGCCCACTTCTCTAAGATCTTTCTATTGTACATCACTGTGTAATCCCTTAAAATGAAATCCCAGTGGCACAATTTACCTGTCCTCGCCATCTGAATGTGTCTGCTTCTGCAGTTTAATACCATCCCTCTGTCTGAACTTCTCTTCTACTTCCCTTTCTGCCATTAATCCAACCTGGTGTGGGCTTGGCCATGCCATGAGTGCTAGTAATAGTGACTACTAGCCATCCACCTTTGTGGATGGGAGCAGCAGCTCAGGTCAGTACAGGAAGATTTGGAAACTGCTCTTGCAACACAGATATACTTGAAGTGATTTACGTGTAGGTGGTGACATTCAAGCCACTGTTTGGGAAATCTGGGTTGATGCATTGGCCGTGCTAATTTAAGATGAAGGTTTAGAGGTTGAAATCGATTTTAATTTTCATGTCCTCCCTAATTTTCTAGTCCTGGCAGCATAAAAAAATTCTAAAGCTGTGATGAGGAGTAGCTGATCTTGGAGAGGATTTCAATAAACAAATCTTCTGAAAACTGAGGTACCCACCAAAGGCTGTAGGAAAAGAAAATCACTTGGGTAATTTCACGATAGACATAATCTAGGCCAGTTCAAGATGTAGATAAAGGGAGAGGGCAATCCTGCTGCTATTTCCAGAAGGAAGAAGAGGGCTTGATTTCCTTGTCTCCACTTAGTTGTCACAGCATGATAGGAGTAATGCCATAGATAGTGTGGTTTAGTACTAGGATTCAAATTAATTTGGTTCATTTGGAAGATACTGGGCAATATAAGATACAGTTTTATGTTGCTTATTATTATGGTTATTTTGCTATTACAGCTAATAAAATGATTTTTTTTTAATTAAGCAAAATACTACTATTCTCTTGATATATTTCCCCATCTTCAGAGGAAGCCCGATTGCAAGCTCAACAAGAAGCAGCAGCAAGACTTGAAAAGGAGACAATTGAAAAAGAGCAGATGGAAAAGCTTGAGGCAAAAGTTAGTTCATACTCAGTAGTTACTGAAAATTTCTAATCCTATCTCTAAACTTGTGACAAGGTCTGTAAAACATTATTAATTTAGTATGAGAATATAATGATTTTCCTTATGTCCTTTGGCTTGGGAACAACGTAGAGGAAATTTTGTAGCATCACTGGAACAGGCTTCCCAGAGAGGTGGCTGAATCCCCCTCCCTGGATGTATTTAAAAGCCATCTAGATATGGTGCTCAGATACAGTATAGTAGTGGCCCTGGTAGATAATGGTTGTCCAACCATTGATTATCTTAAAGGTCTTTTCCAGCAGTAGAAATTCTGTGACCACTAGATTAAAATTAATCATGAAAAATCTAGCCAAGCCACTGAAAGGTACTCTTGTATAAAATCCCACAGGTCGAGAAGTTAGTGAGCTGGGTTAGTAATTGAGTGAAACACAATTTATGTCAAGTCAAGGGAAATGGTGCTGAACTTTGTTCTGCAGTATTCTTTCACTAAACCAATACTTGGCTTTGATTCAGAAAAATTCCATGAGACAAGATAGTCTTCCCTGGTTTTGATACATAAAGATGCTGTGGTTTAATATATTAACTTTTGGGATGTTTGAATGAATCCTTGTTTGTTTGTTTCAATTTCCACTATACTTTCCATTGGATGTATATTTTTGTGTTCCTCATAATTGCATTTGGTACAGTTGTAGGCAAGAAAATTTTGGTATAAATCCTAGAAGTGGTGATTGCAGATGTGGTGATTTGTGTGTGTATTTGAGTAGGTACATTTATTTTTCTAAGATATGCTTACAGTTTTTAGCAGCTCTCATTAGAGTTAGTTCCAGGATGATGGTATGGAAACTGTTGAAGTGAGAGGTTAACAATCCTATGACATTATGTTTATCATATGGCACGGTGAGTGATGTGATGACAATAATGTATGGCAAACTACTGGAGTCTTCTCAATTAAATGCTTCATTAAAAAGGATTTTTTTTGTGTTTGGATTTGTTTAACTGGTAACTCAAATACCCCATTTTTTTACCTTTGATATAAAAATATTGTAAGAAGTAAAACAAGTATTTAACTCTACTGATCCATCGTGTATTTTAACAGTATCATGAACAAAGGGAGTCTGAAGTAGCAGAACTTTGTTCACTGGAACAGAAGTTTTTGTCTGCACAGCAGTGGAAGACAGAGCGTAGAGCATATGCAAAGGTAAGCTTTCTTTCCAAAATACACCCAGTGTCATAGAGCTTCAAAAATGAAGAGCCTTTAGGCTATATCTCCATTAAAGGATGCAGGAATGTTTCCATTTTTTTATCTTAGGTGTGTGCTATGACTATGTCAAGTTTCATCTCAAGGTAGTAACTGTCCACGTGTACTCTATCTTCTATACTTTGGTGTACACAGAAAAGAAGCATGGGCAAAGAGAATCTTGTCTGGCTGATCAAAGTATTACAGCTCCTCAGCTCACCCCTGCAGTCAAGAGGAATTGTAGTTCCAGGTGGTCTGGTATTTGTCCTTCCTTTTCTATTTAATTTGTTCTACTTTCAAACACTCCTTTAAAAAAGCTCTGCCAGGGCTTAAAATATTTTTGTAGAATTTGAGACATTTTTTTCAGTGGTTCTTCGGTGTCATGGGTCAGAAGTTGCAGGGACGTTGTCTGCAGTGTAGGGTAACATACATGGTGGGTGAATCCTCTCTCAATAGCACTATGTGCCTGTAAATTTAAGTCATAGAAATATGCCTGTAAAGCTTAAGGCATGGGAATACACCAGAACATTTCACTCCCGTGAGTCCATCTTGCAGAAATGTCATCCAGTAACAGCCTGTGAGATTTGATCAGTTTGGTTCCAGGTAAGGTTAAATAGACTCGTGGACACAAGGATTTTCTCTTTGTCTTGTGTATTGCTTAATCCTTCATAAAGCCTCTGTGGAACAAATTTAGAATCGTAGCCTAAATCATGTTAGAAGGGACAGGTAGAGAGCTAGGGAGATAGATTTGTTTTCTTTTTCTGAGCAATTTCAGTTCAGATTAAGATGTACATTTACAAATCGTCATTAAATGTATCCTTTATCTCAAAGGACATGTGCTGTTATTTTTGAGGATGTGTTTTACTGATGATGAAACTGGAGCTCTATTTTAAGTGCAAAAATGTAAAAAATAAATTGGATGTTTTAATTACTGAAGACTGATCAGTCTTTTACAGAGGAGCTTCCAGGGCACTGAGCACTCGCCTGTTACTGCTTTTTTTGAAGTCAGTGGAAATGGTCATGGAAGTGGTTGGGAATGCAGTTATACAAGCACTTTTGCTTTAAAAGATCCATTTTACCTTGCAATGCAGTGCAGTATCGTCACATTATTAATCTTCACTGTAAACAGGGAAGCAGTCTTTTCTTAATATCTTTCTATATGGATGAAAAAAAATTGTATTATAGGTGATCCCATGAGCCAGTGTTAGACTCATGTGTAGAATTAAGTGGGTTTAGACTGTCTCTGGTTCTTTTTTCCTCCCCCACCTAAGAATGAGAAATAATGAATTTTAAAATTATTTAAATAATTATTTAAAATTAAGAACAAAACATAAAAACAAACCCAAAAGATCTAAGGGTTCATATTCCGACCAGAGGTTTCTGTAACAGCTGAATTGGTGTTGGTAAGGAGGAAGAAATCTCCTTCAGGGGCAGAGAAAGGAGGAAGAAACATGTTGGAATAGAAGGCTCTTAAGCAGCTTTATTGCTAGTGGAGGAATCTTCAGTTTTGTTGGCAGTACCTGGTTTGAGAACCACCTGCCTTTTCCACCTGCACCAGTTCCTCATTTATGTTCTCAGTCATTTATTCTTCCAGCCCCTTATTTGTGGCAGGGACTGAATTCATTGCTTTCATAGAGATGCAAACCTTACTTGTAAGAGCAGAAACCACTGATAAAGGAGGAAGTATAAGCAGCAAATGTTAGGTGGGCAGAAGCATCTTAACACATTAATATCAAAGTAAACTTTTTTTTTTCTGGTGCAGTGATAAGCCAGGTGGTGATATGCTCTTGTTTAGATGCAGGTGTGAATATATCACTCTTTCTCTTTCACAATCCTCCTTTTTCTTACAATAATGATAGTCATTTGCACCACATGCCCATATCTACTTTTCTTTGAACATCTTCTATAGTGGGAGCATTATCTCAGCTGCGATGGAATTCCTGACCCAACTGTACTGCAGGAAATAAATACTTTCATGAGTTTATGGCGTGAAGATCAAAATGAGGATGTTCACCTTGTGATGGAGAAAGGAGAACAGGTGCTAGAGGTAAGTGTTAAAATGGTATTTTCCAGTTTAAACTTACCAGAACATATCCTCCCCTATAACCTTAAAAACCCAGAAGTTTTTCTTAAGTTTTAAAATGTTTTTAAATTACAGATTTATTATTAACTCTAAAGACGATGACGATTGTCTTTAAATGTGCAGTGCATTTAAGGAATCTCTGTGTATTTTTCTGTACTGATCTCTGGTATTTCATCATCCATCTTCCTTGATATGTACACTTTAAACAGTTTTGAGCCAAAACATATAAGCTCATGTCATGTATAGTTGCTTGAGTGGGCAGCAGCCTTGTGGTGTAACACTTAGAGCCAGTAAAGCATCATGTAGAAGATGGTTAGTGAGGCAATTTTAAGCAAAGTGTAGCTGCCCTGTAAGTTTAAGATTTTATTTTCATTTATGCTAACTTTATAGTCCCTTTCAGAAATTAAAAAGGGTCTCCCAGAAATTTGGGATGAAAATTGCATATGCAGTACAAATTTCACTGGGCTGGTTGGGTTCTGAGCATTAGATTTCCTGTCCTTCAGTGCTTGCTGGGTGCTGCAATTTTCACCTTCCACATACTGCCCTTTTCTGAGCCAGCAGGGAATGTGCTGGTCCTTTCCAATAATTTCAGTAGTTAACTGTGCTGCTGCTTTGCCACGCCTTTAACGTGCAGCAGCACTGTGATTCCACAGACTATGAGGAAGAAAAATATGGCAAGTCTGAATGGGAGGCATAAAGTATAATCTGAGCCTCCCTCTGTCTCCAGGCTGCAGGTCACTTTGGCCAGACAGGAATTTTTTCGTTCTATACAAGCACTTAGATGTTAAGATATTAGCATGTAGTCAAAAGCAGCAGTGTTACAATAGGGTTCCAAACTTCATGAATTACAGGTAATTTCTGCATGTTTTCCTATTTCTGATTTTTTTTTAAGGTTTCATAGTTGAGATTATTACTACAGAAAATATGTTTCCAGAATGAAGCTGTTAGCTTTTCATTAAAACTAATTTTTGACCAAAAGATTTCCTCATATGACCAGTCTGGTTCCATAAATCATCTGTTTCATAAACTAAGATTTCACAACCCACAGGTTATGGAATGCAAAAATTAGACTAGAGGAAGGAAAGCAGAGTTGACCCTGGAATTTCCAGAACTCTGCATGGTTGACTGTCTTATCAGCTAATGCCAGCTTAGCACAATTTCTAGAAATAGAATAGAAAAGGATTATATCTGTGACCAAGATATGTTTAGGTACAAAGGAAGCAAGTTTGCCTTTTTTTTTTTGTAACAGAACACACAGTGTATTAAGAGGGCTGTCAAAGATACTTTTCCCACATATGATGTCTTCTAGTTAATTGAGAAGTTGCAGTTTCTTTTATTGGACGGACTACCAAGTGAGATAACAGAAAAAGAAGCAGTCCAATACCAGGAATCTATTCTGAAATTGCAGAACCTGCTTCATCAGAAATACAATGAAGCAACAGAACACCTGCTGAAAGTAAGTAGGATTTACTACTTCAAAGCTGTGATAGGCACATAAGGTCATCTACAAGTGTCTTGTGATGGTTTTGTTCTGCCTGGAATTGTTACAGGGATTATTGTTACAGTTTCCAAGTTTAGTATTTTAGTTTCCAAAATATGTGTATAACAGATAACAAACTTGTATTTCTTCAAAACCCCTGCAAATCTTAGCTTAGCAGTGGAAGTTCCAATCGTCAAGACATTTAAAATTAAATTATTGTGATATTTTGTGAGATTTGGAGATGTTGAAAGCAAGGGGTGCTGTTTGAAATGCGTTTCCTGTTTTATCTCTGTGATTTAAATTAAAGCTAGTTGACTGTACAAAAAATGGCAGGTGTGAAAAGCAGGTCATAAGGTTGTACACAACTTTACACAAGTTATGTGACTGAAATACACTGGGAAGAGTAGAGTATTTAAACAAGAAATTGTACTTTGGAATTAGTTTTCTGGGTTGCATGTGATCTTGCTTTCTGGTTTAAGTATCTTAATCATGTATCTAAGTATCTTTAGCAAAAGAATATTGCTAGAGGAAGTTAAAAAAGGAGTAAAGGAATCAGTGAACCAGTTATATGTTCACAGAACAAAACTCACTGCAAGTTAAGAAACGTTAAATTCTTCCTATGTGTTTTCTGAGTTGAGGATTAAATTGATGTAATTATCATTTCACAAGGTTTATATTGAGAAAATTATAAAATAATCTGCACAGTGACTGTGGGATAGGAACGCTTCATTGCACACTAAGATGTGTTTTAATTTGTCCTGAGGAGTTATTTTTGGGGGAAGATAAAGGGAAATGGGCAGTACCATAAAAGGGGATACTGAAGTATCCCCTGTTTGGCAGTATTTGACTGGCAGAACCGATAAAGTCAGAGGAAGGAAGAGCACATAGTTCAAATTTTAACAAAGAGATTCAAGTTTACAGCTGTCATGTTTTAGTACATAAATACAACATACCTGACCTTATCGTGGCGTATTTTTATTCCTACATGTCTTTTATTTATTCAAGTGTAAATGGAAGTAAATCAAAGTGATACAAATTAGAAGACAATGTTATTTAATCAGCTTTTTTCTTTGTAGAGAGCTAGTATGTATGAAGATTCTGAAACTGGAAATATGCAGGCAGTCATAAAGGATGAAAATGTTACTTTCTGTATTTGGGCCAATCTGAAGAAGAAAGTAAGGTACACTGTGCTGAAGTGTTTCATTTGAAATGAGGCCTGGCCTTGTCTGCCCAAGCTGAGTAAACACCAAGAACCAGTTTCACACAGTCTTTTTCATGTTGAATAGAATTCATTCTATGGACTCCCAGCTGATGGATTTGATACTAAACTGTTGCTAAGTCAAATACTGCTTATATCAGAGTTTTAGTGGGATGGTGTTTATACATATAAATATATATATACACGCACACACCCATGCACACATGTGTATATATATATATGTGTGTGTGTAATTAAAATTTCTTAAAATGCCTCAGTAGAACTCTGCTACTGCCAGAACAGTTTTTAAAGGAAAATAATAAAACTTATGCAGAAAAGAGAAGAGAAACTCCTCTGCAGGTAACTGGTTCTTGCTGGTGCATTAAATAATTTCTAACCTGTTAGAGTTGCTTGCAAAGCAGTGAATGATTTTTTCTGCACAGTTCTCTGTGAGATGAAAGATTTAGAGCCTCAGATGCAACTATCCTCCATAGTGGGTCCTGCTATTATTATTGTTTTATTTTTGTTATTGGAATACTGATTCATAGAATCATAGAAATGTCTGGGTTGGAAGGGTCCTCTAGAGGTCATCCAGTCCAACCCCCCTGCTGAGAGCAGGGACATCTTCAACTAGAGCAGCTTGCTCAGAGTTCTGTCAAGCCTCACCTTGAATGTCTCCAGGGATGGGGCCTCAACCTCCTCCCTGGGCAACCTCTTCCAGAGTTCTACCATCCACATGGTAAAGAACTTCTTCCTTACATCCAATCTAAATCCCCTCCTTTCTAATTTAAAACCATTGCCCCTCATCCTTTCACTCCAGGCCTTTGCAAACAGGCCCTCTCCAGTCTGTTTAGAAGCTCCCTTCAGGTACTGGAAGGTCACTGTTAGGTCTCCCCAGAGCCTTCTCTTCTCCAGGCTGAACAATCCCAGCTTCCTCAGCCTGTCCTCGTAGGAGGGGTGCTCCAGCCCCCTGATCATCCTTGTGGCCTCCTCTGGACCTGCTCCATCAGGTCCATGTCCTTCCTGTGTTGAGGGCTCCAGAGCTGGATGCAGTATTCCAGGTGAGGTCTGACCAGAGCAGAGTAGAGCAGCAAAATCCCCTCTCTCAATCTGCTGGCCACACTTCTTCTGATGCAGCCCAGGATGCAATTGGCAAACTGATATATTTTTTCAAAACAAGATCTTTGAGCAAATTTTCTACTCCGACTCTGCAAATATGAGGAATAAATTGGTAAAAGGGCTTTGCCTTGACTAAGGCCCTGTTCTTGTGAGCTCTGCTAACTAGAATCCTAGGTCAGTGTCAGACTGAACTGAAGGAAGAGCCCATTTGGTTAGTGTTAAAGCCTTTTGGTCAGCTTAGAGATGCACTTAAAATTTTCAACCAAGAATTAAAAATTGAATGGTTCTTTACCAGGAGGTTTTTAGAACTTGTGACCAGCTGTTCTTACCTGAAAATAAGCGTTACTTGATTTGTTCTGCTGTTAGTTGGGCAGGAATTAGAGTGAGCAACAAACTTCTGTTTCTGATTAAAGAACCCAAGTTCACAAGTTAGGTACTTGATTTGATGCAGGTTGCCTCCTGTGCTGCTAACAGACAGCTGGTGACTTCAGCTATGTAGGATTTTCCCATTAAATCAGTTTTACCAGGAATGTACTGTGCAGAAGAGCTGCCATCTGGTTCTGCCTCATTGTCATCCTATCGGGACTGTTAATTTTGCAGCTCCTGATCCCCCCCCTAATGCACCTACAGCTTTTCTGGAGGGGCTTACAGACAGCTGTCAGTCAAGGCAGGAAGCCTGTCATGACATCCCACTTCATTTGTCAGACTGTGCCATGTGACAAAAGAGACTTTAGGTGCATTAAGAAAAGCATGTCCAGCAGATTGAGGGAGGTTCTGCTCCCCCTCTACTCTGCACTGGTGAGACCTCACCTGGAGTATTGCACCCACTTCTGGGCTCCCCAGNTCTTAGTGTAGAACATCAGTTTGAACACTTAGGAAGAAATATAAAAGTACTGCCAATCTTACTAGGTAATGTTACATTTTAAACTGTTTAAATGTTATTTACAGGTTCAATAGTCATGTGGTTTTTGATGCACAGCATGGGTTTGATCTTCCGAAGCCACTGGCTGCCAGCAGTGTTGCTGTTCGCATATTGCATACTCGTTATGATCATCTGTCTCCCTTCTGGCTGCAGTGGCAGACTGTGCCAAAATTGGAAGTCTTAGATAGCAGTGAATTAACTCAGCATTCAAAAGACAACGTAGAAGAACCAGAAAAAGAGGAAGATAAACCCAGAGAAGATCCCAATGTGCCTGCTGAGGAAGAAATGCATTCTGATGGGAGAAAGGTAGGTAAAAAGTCTCATAAAAGGGTGTTCTACAGTGCTGTTGTAACTTGAGGCCCAGCTGCAGTGTAACAGCTTCTTCGTGTGTGCCTGGGAGAGTCAGGTCCTTAAATGTTTTACAGCAAAAGGCAGTTTGTGCTAATAGTGCATCATAGCTCTTCTCGAGGGAATGGAAAGATGGGTGACCAAAGACTTTTGTACAGAAGGTAGAAAGGGAAGTTGGGTGAGGGCGTGGTAGTTGACGTGTGTGAGTTGGCATGTGATTGGCAGTTAAAGAGTAGGATTAAGCCAGGAGGACTGTCAGGTGCTGTTGTAAGATATTTCCATAAATCTTTGACATATGTCCAGATGAATGGATTCTGCTAAGAAACTGGCAGCCTCAGGAATCCAATATTAGGAAAAATCGTAGCGTGCACAGTAGGATTCGGACAGAGCTCAGCAGGTGGTGGCTGTGCAGTTCCCTGGTCCCTGTGTGTACACTGAAGCTTTTACCACTAGAGGTTTTCCCCAGTCTGGATTTTTGATGGATTTGCTTCTGTTTTTTTCCTGTTTTGGATTTTGCTTTCTGTTTGGTTTCCTTTCCTCAGCACTCCTCAGTGGAGTATGTTGGCTTTGAGGATTGTGGGGGTCACTTGGTTTTGTTTTCTTACTGGGTTTGGGTTTTTCACTTTTGGTATTATCTGTGACCTGCAGATAAACGACGCGGGTCCTCTAATGAAAATATCTGCACAACTAACTGTAAACTGTCGTGGTTTATGCCGCCTTAGTGTGTTTGGGACAACTATCTTTGCCTTTTCCTTCTCAGTCTCTGACACCTCTGTAGTGAAACAGTGCCTGAAATACCATTTTTCTCAGTTCCTTTTCTTTCTTGAATGACAGATCTTGTCTTTTGGCAGTTTTCACCTACATTTTTCAGACTTTTTCCAAGCTCTCCATTTCATTCCTTCTCTTTTTATTCCCCAGGTCATATTCTTTTTCTCAATCCAGCTGTGTGAATTTTCTTGTTCCCTCTGAAGACTCCACTTCTCTCAGCCACTGCAGTCTCTCCTCCTGTTTGGCTCTCCCTTGAGTTGTCCCACCTTCTTTCCCCTCACCTTCCGTCCTGTTTCTGGAGTGTTCTGCCCGCACGCTGGCAGGCACAGCATAGGGCGCACGAGCTGCCGGTGCCTCCAGCGGGACGGCTGGGGGGCTGAACTGCCCTTTGTCTGCTGCTGTGCTTCCAGAGGGGGCTGCTGTGATGGGATGGTAAGTGAGGAGAGCCGAAAATTTGGCTAGAAATCTGGGGTAATGTTTTGGAAATTGTAACAGTGTGAGAAAGATAATAAACAGCATGGGCAAGGCACGGGCTAAGACTGCAGGTGGGGGTTCTGGCAGAGTTTTGGTATGACTTCAAATTCAGCATTGGCTTGAGTTTTCTCTGTCACTCTTCTAGATGTGAAGTCAGTGTAAACAAAATTTTTGAGTGTGCACACTCAAAAAAGGTCAAGTGGTTGTACGGTACTTGGAGAACTTGAGATGGAATTTGCTGTGGAAATGAAGTAATTATTTTGTGTTTATATATCCCATTCCAAAGTCAGAGAGTACCTCTAACCAAAACTATTTTTGCTAGCTAGGTAGAAATAATTTCACCTAAAACCTTGAGCCTGTAGCAAGATTGGTGCAGATGTTGCTGGAGGAAGAGGACTGTGCTCTTTCTCCTTGGGCCTCCACAAAGGAGGTGATATCCTGATCTTTGTGTGTCTCTGACTAATGAAGGGAAATGTTTTGCTTTTTATACAGAGTACTGTGTCACTCAAAGAAAACAGCAATAGCCCAGCTGATATAAATGAGACAGAGGAGGAAATTGAGAAGAAATCCGAAATCTTGGATGTACCATCACAAGGTTAGTTTTTATGTGCAGCGTTGCAGAAGTACTTACTCTAAAGAAATTATTTTATTTACGAAAGCATTGTGAGATTGATCTCTGTGAATGGAGCAAAGTTCATAATTCTGTTGATGTTTTGATAACACTAGAGTTTTGTTGACATTGTTATTAATGATTGTACAACGCAGAGAAAATAGGACAGATAGGCAAATGTTTTTTTGCCTTCACACTTTATTTATTCTGTTCATGTAGATGTTTCTGTACATTTGTGTATTATTACACATGTATTTGTGCATGTTTATGGGTGGGCCATGCAATTCTTTATGAATCCGTCAGGCTGGCTGGTGAGATGGAATTCCTCAGGAAAAAATTGTTCAAATGCATCTGATGGTGGGCACTCAGTAGCATAGGTACTGCTGAGTATTACTTCAGTGTGTGCTTGAAGGGAGATGCATGTAGATACACTGTGCTAAGAGAGGGACCAATTGTAGGAACCAAAACTGCTTCTCTCTCCCACATAAATTAAGTTACAAATTGCTTTAGTGCTGTGGTGTCATTTGGTTGAATAAGAGCGAGTTTTCTTGTAGTACTATGTTAAATAAAACAACTGCAAGCTATTCCGTAGAATCTTCCTAAACTTGTCCAGAATCAACTGTATTGTATACTTGTGAAATTCTTCTGTGATTAATGACATGACTCATTTTGTTAGGGGAACCTTATTCCTATAGAAAACATTCTGAATTGAATACAGAGTTTGAGTGGAGATTAACCTGTGACAATCCTCAGTACCAAAACAAGATGTGCTTTTCATTTTCCAGCTGGCCCTTTCCTCACCTTTCGATTGTTAAGAGATTAGGGGAGCACCAGTAGATGGTGCTGCCGAGTGTAAAGCACTTCAAGCACATGAGGGTTTTTGTGCAAAAGTGACAAATAATAGATGTGGGGAATTTCAGTGTCTTGGTTTAAGCACCAAGTTAACTCCTGTTTAATTCTTTTTTTTAGCTCAGGATCCACTGATGCATGCAGAGACTAGGGAAAAGGAAGAGGCAATAACAGATGAAAACATTGTTGATTTGCAACAGTTTTTACCGGTGGGTGGTGTGTACCATATCGATGCACTGCATCTTCCACCTCAGGTCAAACAAGTCAAGGACTGGAGCATGGTGGAGGTAAGTGAGGAGAGCCTGCACCCCACACACATCGTCCTTAAGAGGTGTGTCACTGACAGAGAGGCAGTGTGTGTGATTTCTTGAGCCTCAAACTAAAGGACTGAGTTTTTAAACTATTCAATTACACTTGGCCAATTTTTGGAGCCACTGGGTGAGCGGATGCACTTGGACTGGTGTGTGCTCAATCAGTGCTCAGCAGCATGGCTAACACAGATCCTCATGCTGGAAAATGGCCTTGGCCAAAGTAAAAACAAAGTGAGAAGTCCAGTTTTTCAAACCTGAAAGGTACACTTGAGGATGGTAACAAAACTACTGCCACTGCAGTTCCAGGCTCTGCAAGATACTTGAGGATTATAGCTGAGGTATTAAATATCATTCTCCTACTTGTGTAGTCTGGTCCAGAACTAACCTACACTGTTTTCACTGTGAAGACCTTTAATAGGCAAAATTCCCATACTAAGACAGCAGGTCTGGGGACAGATCAAGAAGCACAGGATTGGTGTTAGCAATCACGTGTGACCTCTTCCCAGTCCCTTTTGTCCCTCTGTGGACAAAGAGGAATTGCAGCTGGTTTTGCCTCTCAGGTGCTCTTGGATTTTTTGGAGGCTGTGGATCTATTAAAGAATGACTATTTACTCTGTGGCGTGGATAAGGGTGTCATCAACAGCACAGGAAAGGTTCAGAGGCCTGGGAGTAATCCGCCTTCTGTCTTCCATACAGTAGCTGGAAATGTGCAATATTAGCAAACCATCAATACTAATATAGTTTAATTGGTGTTGGGAAATGCTACAGGGGATGAGGTTGTTGTAAAGAAAGTCAAAATAAAGTAGGCTACTGCACTTTCTAATAACCATGTTATCTGTCCCTTTCTTGCTTTGCCAAAGTTACTCGATGCTGGATTGGAGGCATACCCCTATCCCCCAGCAGAGGCTGAGGATTCCACGCATCCACCAGTGCAGATAACCCTTAGACTTTCTGACAGTGTGATGTATTTTGAGGATCCTGTGGTAGCCCGATGGGATCCTGTAGGTATGAACTTTGAACATAAATTTGTTTGAATAATGGAATTTACAGCCGAGTTTGACTATTTCCAGAATCCATCTGTAAAGACAGGGGCCAATTCAGAGCCCAGAAATAATTTGGGGACTTCATTGTTAATTGAATTGGGTTTGGTTTGGTCCTATTTTGCTTCTGAATCATATCTAATAATGGACTGCTTAATGAGGCTTTTTACTGTAGCTTTTATTATGAATGGAAAAAATACACACCATTTAATGGGCAAGAGTACAACTGCACACCACAATTGGGTTTTGCTACGGTGAAATCATCTGAAGTCCACTTTGAGCCATATTAGCTACTAACTATATGTAGTGAAATATGAAAATTTAATAACTAGATGATGATTGCATTTGGGGTTTGATATTTGATAACTACACCATCTCTCTAACTTTAGATTCATGAAAGAAAGTATGTATTAAAGTGTTTTGATGTTTGAAGTTTTGCAATTGAGCTCGTGGACTGCTATATAGCAAGTAAGAAATGACAGTTGCACATTAGTATTTGTATTTTGAGATTAAGGAGACGCTTTCCTGGCACTATTAGCCCCCTCTGCTACTTAGACAGGTATAATGAGGGGATTTTTCTGCCTTAAATGACTTCTCAGTGTTTTATGCCTCCTTGTTTATCTTAACTGTGCATATTAGTTAATCGAGGATGTCTTACTAACTCATTCTTCCCCAACACCTATCACAAGCAGAAGCTTTACATGCTCATCTCTGTATTTTCACATCCTTTTTGTAAAGGCAAACTCTGGAGAACTGATGGCATCAGCAATGTAAAGTACGAAATGCAAGAGAAGAGCATCACCTTTGAGATGGGTGCCTTTTATACAATAGCACTTCTCCAGGATGCCCATCTCAACCTGCCCTATGAGGCATGGGAATTGCAACCTACTGGGATGGATGAAGCACTACTTACAGTTACTACAGTCTTTGCAACCATTCAGATAAAAGTTAAGGTACTGGAAGGATTTTTTTATAACATTTGCAGATTTTTTTTTTCAAAATACAGATCTTTTTCTTTAGTGTCTTTTATTGAGTGTGGGATGCTTCCAGAAGAGCAATTTGAATCTCATCTCACTCTGGGCTGCTGAAAAGGAGGGAGGAATATTTATTTCCTGAACTAGTCAGAACAAAGCATCTGTATTATTTTTTGTACAGTTCCAGTAAGTGCTTCACTGTCCATACTACCTGACTAAAATTTAAGGCTGTTTCATCAGCTAGAGACTTAAAAATGGTTCCTCTCTTCTCCCAACTGTACCAAGAGAAAAAAGCATTTCATGCAACCTCAGAATTAGTGCTATTTGTTCCTTCTAAAGGTTCACGTTACAGATGATGATCCATATGCTCACTGCACTGTAAATCTCTTCAGTAATGGACATGATCTTAAAAGTCAGTACGAGCCTAAGCAGATAGACAGGTGTAAATTCTGAAATCCTCCAGAGAAATGGCTTTCTTCAGGATACCTGAACAAAAGCTTACAGCTCCAAGGGGTAGAGGAGACAGGCAAAATATCCAGAATAGCAGATGATGGTATTTGATGCCTGAAGCAGAAAAGTTTTCATGACCTGCAAGTTGCTTTCACCGGTTCATACAACAGGGTAACCAGTGCATGCTGTCTTCAGTACTGGTGGAGGAGAAGGATGCGCTTTCCCACATCGCAGGAAAATGGATAAGTCCAGTTGACCTAAGAGCAGTTTTGAAAAAAGCTGGCGTGAATATTTTCCCAGGAGAGTATTCTCACAACTATGTCCCTGTGAAAAAGAAGGTGAGTCTAAAAGTGGATGATTTCCAGCTGTTTATTCCACCCAGCTTTCACTTAAGTAACATTTGCTCAAAGAGCTGCTGTGCAGAATCAGGGGGCAAGCGTACGAGCATTCTGCCACCTTAGGCAGCAGATGCTGGTTAACGCAAGCTGTTTCTTATTGGTGTAACACAGGGAATGATTAAGGCATATTTCCTAACTTGTACTTCTGCATTACAGGCTCCCCTGGCAGAAGTGAAGGCCTATCAACAGATAGCTCTGCTTGCACCTGCTTTTGCTTTTGCCTGGAGCAAGTGGAATCTAGAAGCAGGTCCAGAGCAAGTGGTGTTCAAGGTTTGTGGATTTAGATTAAACTTCTAGAGAAAACCAGCATAGAACTCTGTCACAGTTAGAGAGACTGAAGCAATTAACTTTTAAGTTATGCTCATCTCAAACGTTGTCTTCAACCCCTGCCTGTGCATTTAGTGCAGCAGTTTTAAGATTTGGGGTTGACAGCTTAGCAGCTTTCACTGGGTGTCAGTAGGATTTCAGAGTCTGCTCCTCCACTGCTTCACAGCTCCTCCCATGGTTGTGTGATGTCTGATGGGACCACACATCTCAGTAACAAAGACAGATCCTGGCACAGGAGGTGTATCTGATAGGTTGGTTTTTGAGGCTTTAGCCAAAGTTGGGATGATGGAGCTGGATGCTGATTTTCTCCAAATAGCTATTTCCTCCAAACAGCAACATGCTCTGCAGTTTTATAATTAATATCTGGAAATGTCTTCTTGTCCATATGGGGTTTCATTTGCTCCCTCCTGTAAAGGAGGGAATAAGCAACGTACACATTGATTTGTTTCCATCTGTGAAATAAGACATGGGGTTTAACATTCTCCCAGGCAGACAAATAATCCCAGTTGTAGTTACAGATAAAAGAACACAGGATACTGTTGAAATATTGACCCACTCTTCCCCTCAAGTTTAAATATATGTGGCAAATAACCTTTCTAATAGATGATAATTCTCAGAGCAAGACCTAAAACAAACGATGCCTTTTGCACCCGAGCTACTTGCTCCACAGGAGTTGGGAGTGGCCAAACCTTGCCTGTCAGAGGCAAACTGGAGAGAAGAGTTTGGTGTTGATACAGCACCCAGTACACAGTCTCTTAAGCAGAGGAAGCTAATACTGTTTTAGGGGTTTAAAGCAACACTTGGGTTTTATTTCTAAATTACATTCCTGAGTATCCTAGAATTTAGAATTTCATACTAAAATTTATAGTCTGCATGGCATGGCCTTCATCTTACATGATTTTTTTGTCCTGCAATAGGTGAGTGAGCATCTTGCAGCAGATTCTGACAAAGACTGGTCTCTTTTTATGTTTAATGGTCTGAAAGCACAAAAGCTCAAGATCATTGAAACCAGTGAAGCTTTTTCAGAACAACTAGAAGAAGATTCTGAATTTCACTCCACACTCTACCATATGCTTAAGGACTTTGCCAGCAAAGAAGCAATTGCTAAAGTAGAAGCAGCTAGTTTCCTGTTTGTTGATGTTGTGTATCAGCTACTCCTTGCCACAAGAGTTTTAACATACTCTTAAATACTACATGCTTCAGAAATTTATCATCAAAAGGTTTCAGTAAAATTACACTTCTTGAATCCTTTTCTGCTCAAATCACTAGAATAGCTTCAGTAACTAAAACACAAAACACATTTTATTTTTGTTAAAAGTAAAATCCTTTATTCTCTTAGGGCTAGACCCTGTCATCATACTTATTATTAGCTATGTTCACAATTACTAGCTGTTCTACTGTGAACCTGAAAGGAACTGAGACCCTTTCTTTTGCCAGAATGGGGAAAACACACAGTTGAATAAAATTTCAATTTCAAGTCATGTTTCAACACCACCCCTCCACCCTCCCAAAAAAACCCAAACCACTGAAACAACCCAACCACAGAAAAACCCAAAACCCAACAAAACAAACCCTAACATGTAGCCTTAAATACACTGTCTAAGGTTCTTATACTGTCATCTATAACTTGGAAGTAGAACTACCAAAGTCAGAACCTTAGTTATACGGGGGGTGGTCCATAGTGTTGAAGTCCTATATATGGCCACAATAGTTGCTGTAGTAAAGTCCAGCAGTCCCCAGTTCCAACAGGTGCTGCATCTGCTGGTCTTTGAAGAGACAGCCCAGTGAGGAAGCTTGTGAGAGCAGCAAGCAGTACCAGGATGGACACAGAAACCCAAAAACTTTTGTTAGCGTTGGAGAAGGAAGTCTTGAAATGGGATACCCACGATGACATTAAATTGTACCTGCACGGAAGAGGAAGTCATAGACTTTAAAACTTGGAACCCCTCTTCCCACCCCACAATCAAATGTACAGATCTTTAACTGTCAAAAGTGACAACACTGTTACTGTATGAGGAGCTATAGCTTATGTTCCGGGTTTAAAAATGCAGACTGCAGTACAGAAGCTCTTCATAAGCTATTCAGGTGACTTGATCCAAGTGGTAAGTCCGCCCCTGCTCCCTCTACCACCCCCTGTTTCTGAAAAGGATTCACAAAATCTGCCCTGCACAGCAATCAGTCTTGCTCAGAGAAGGTGCTGGTGTGATGTTCTAGTGTTTTCTAGGGCTTTGGTGCTTGACTTCAGGGAGGAGTCTCGCCCTCACTGACTGTCCCGATCCTAACCCTCTCATGCCCCTGAGTACCTCCATCCTTTATCAAGCAGTACAATAAAAAGTTATTTGTTTTTCCCCTCTTCTCAGTTTTACACACAGCATAACTGTCTTGTCTCCCCCTTGATCAGGAATGCTCCCAGGAGAGGCTTAGCCTTGGATATTCATATGGAATAAACAGTTTCTCTGCACAGGCTTCCAAGGGCTACTTCTTTAGGCCAGCACTCTCTTCCTTGACTTGAGGTACTCAGAGAAATTAGCAGGAAGAGTCTGGAGTTAGTCTTGATAGCTACTTGGGTCTCAGTGCATGCCAAAGCTGCTGGCAAGTTTTGCACAGGCCTCAAATTCCTGATCATTTTTACAGGAGTACAGAGTATGTAACAGCTGTCACAGAGTAACCAAAAGGCAGGATCTTAGCAGGAGGCTCCCCTTTACCTCACAATTTAGGGTTAGTAATGAGTCCCTGGCAGGGCACGATGTGTGCACCTGAGAACATTAATTCCCGGGGGTTTAACAAGTGGACGTTAGCTGCTAAACCAAAGCTACAGCTTTGCTTCCTCTCGTGTCTATCACCCAAATACTGCTTTATCTCACAATGACATGACACAACTTACGCTGACTCCAAGTTCCATTTTGATGGACATTTTCCTTTTCCAGAGACACTTTCCTTCCTGGATGGTGGTTCTTGTACCTCAGCAGCTGATTCTGACTGTTCATTTCTGTAAGCAAGCATCAAGAGTACAAAAGGTTTTCCATCAAGCATTCCATTTGACACAGCTCACAATAGCTTCACTTTATAGCCCTGATCAAGTGGTGGACTTGAACAAGAGTTCATTAACACCACCCCCCCGGCACACACACCGTGGAGGAGGCTGCTGCTGAACTTACTTGGGTTCAGAATGTTCATCTTCATACTCAGCCCAGGCGTACGTGCTCATGAAGCGCTGCAGTGAAGGACGCTTCTCATTCTGCTTTGCTCCGAGCCGCCCCCTGTCACATTTTAAAACTTGCCTGAAATTTCCCCCTCAGGTACATAGCAGGAAATTAAAAATGCAACAGTAGTCTATTAATTGGAGTAGGCTTTAGACAATTAAGTTTCAGGATCAGTAGCATGAATTTAGGATATTTTTTGAAAACAAACCAAAACCAGATCCATCGATGCAGTTTCATAGTCTGTCCCTAATGCAAGACAGTCAAGATATTTTGAGGAGGAGGGGAAGCTGTAACAGAGTCACAAAGGCTTCTTTACCTATTGAAGCATGTAAAATTTATATGAAAGGTGCACCCTAAACATTACTATACCATAAAATACTTCATAAGCTGCTTAATACAGGCACAGCTGGAGCTGAAACTTTAACCCTATTCAAAGACAAGCCCAAGTAAATTTACCAACTGCTCGATCTCCTGTTGAATTTTTCACTCCGTTCATCTCCGTTAGGTTCATGGAGTTGGGCCTACAGGAGGAGAAGTTTGCCCAGTTATTGCACTGGCCTTTTCATGCTTCAGCCCAGCCAGTTCTGAGAAAGCCAAGCGCCTCACCATCCAGGAAGGAAACCCTCACTTACCAGTGGCAACCCAATACCCGCACCGCCAGCACTCCTAGGCAATGCTGCAATGCTAACTCTTCGTAGGGCTGACGATGGCTAAACAAATATAAGAGACATTACTGACTCTCACAAGGAACGACTGGATTACTCACAGATCACATAAAATACCATCTGTTTTTATACTAACTAGATATAAAAAAGAAAAAATAAATAGGCGATACTTCACACTAAGTGACAAACAAAAGAATCAAATCATAAGCACAGCCCACACCGTATTCTTTAGAGCAGCATTTTTGCACATGAACTGCTTTTCCCCTTGCCAAGCATCTGTTGAGGTGGGCTACATAGCTTCCAGCAAAATACTTCCACTGAATGTGCCTCAGTTCTCCCCTAATGGTGCTCACAGGAATTCCTACAGTTAATTTGGATTGCTCCCATCTATT
>VWZY01004560.1:139586-160096 GCA_013399075.1 Chloroceryle aenea
AGGAGGGTAAGAAAGAGAGAAGAAAAAAGAAATAACCCTACTACTGATTATGAACAACATGAAGTTTTATCTAATTGAACTATTTTCAGCTATCACAAAGATTATGCAGTTGTTTCCCCTCATTACAATCAGCTTTTAATTCTGCAAACCTTTATGCCCAAATACAAGTTTTGTTCACATGCAGCTGGTCCACCGATTTGATTCTGCTCCTCTGATGCCCCTGTTACAGCCCCAGATGCACTTTCGGATCTTCTGTTTGCCCTTGTAAATACCTTGTTAGTCTCTGTGAAACCCAGACCGTTCAGACCCTGCACTAAAGCGTTCCTTACTAGAGCCAGTTGGGAAGGAAAAAAAAAAAAAAGTCTTTCCACAATATCTCCCCCTCCACCCCCTTCCAAACTTAAAGAAAGTATTTTTATTCACAGCAAGTCACTCTAGAGTTATATAATTTCCAATGTGTTTCCACAGAGGGGTACAAAAGTAATAATGGTTTCATTGCCTATTCCAGTGTCTGGATATTGTAACACAATATATTTCAGTATTTTAAACATTTGTTTTCAAGACCATCTGCAGAAGAGAGGGCTGATTGTGGGGGACAAATCACACCAATGTATCAGGGGAAGCTTCCCTCATCTCCATTTGATTTGAGCACCAGCAATTTTTTACAGCAAAGACCAACACCACACCTTTAAGTTCCAGCCCTGCTTTGCAGAAAGCTGAAGAAGGAAGATAATGTGTGGATCAGTACAGGCAGCATACTGCCTCCACAGTTATGTACAGCTTAGAAAGAAGAAATCAGATGCTGCCAGATTACTTGCAGTTCCTCTCAGCTGTAGCTGTCCTTCCACCAGAGCACCTCCTGTGCAAGCCTACCTTTTCTTCTTCCACCAAACAAGCGTCATACCTGACACAGCAATTCACAGAGTCGCCTCTGAAGCAGTTCCCATCTCAGCGCATTAGCGGTTGCTATGAAGAGACATTTACAAGTCTTACAGTGTCCCTTTGATAACAAGTAGCTGGACATTACAGCCTCTTTAAACTTGACTACTGCCCTTCAGAAACCCCCTGTCCTTGGCTTTAGACTAGTTATACCTGTAACAGTTTTTCACAGCAAAGAGAATTTTAATAATGAGAGTTGTACCCTGCAGAAAACACCAGACCCTTTTTCTTCCATGTGGTTGTTTCCCTTTGCTATAAAGCAGGGGGGGGAAGAATGCATTGACAGCATTAATGGCCACAGTTTCTCGTGGAAATGGATGATTCCATTGTGACTTATTGGAGGAGAAGAATTTGTCCTTCCAATCTGACATCCTGTACAGAAGCTTTAAAGCTGATGGGCTTTATTATACATAGAAACATTCTTTGTTTGGATTTGGTAATGCCAGGACCTGTCTCTGGCGACTTCTACCACGCTGTAAGTCTATCATAACTTTTATACCACAGCTAATAACAGAAGGAGGTGGAGGAGAAAGGACAACTCGTTAACAGTGTCACTTCAGTGCCCAAGCAAATATGAATACAGCTCTCAGTAGCTTGTTCAGCTTTTTCACTGGATGTAGCCATTAGTGGCAAGACACAGGCAGCTGAAACCTAGAAGGAGCTGTGCCAGGCTGATCTAAGCCAAGTAGTAGCTTCACTGGCCAACAGGTTCCCTAATTTCTCATGTCTTACCATGTAGGAGGGATGAAGTAAGGGAATAGAATGGGTAGGTGGGTGGGGAAGAGACCACAGCCCAGCCTTTCAGTCAGAAGGGGCACTAGATCTGGCCTTCTGCAGAAGCCAATATAAAGCACTGTTCTCCCCCATCTGCCATCCTTGTTTGTCAGCCCTGTTCTTCATAACACTTTGCAGCTTCTCTACACATCTACCACTTTATTTCAGATTTGTCTACAGAAAGATTTCTGCAAACCACCTGGAGTCATTTAAGGCCAGTCTCATCCATTTTCCAGGGGGTGATGGCTTTTGGGAGGGGGATGTGTCTACATTTTTGGTTTTAAACCTTTTGAATTTTTTCCTTCTCTTTTGATTCGTAGTGGCACCAGCCTCTTTCACATGCCTGGAGTTGTCTTCTCATTTACCCTAGCTCATTTTGCAAATGAGCTTTCTCTAGTCAGAGTTGGAAAATGACGCGCTATTTCCATTATTATGCCTCTTGCTAAAAAAAGCCAACCCCACAGTTTGAAGGAAGCAATAAATGTGAATGCAACGTGACCACGCAGGCACCAATAATGTCAAAATATTGGTCAGAAGTCAGCAAGCACAGTCTGGAACTGTTTCTGCTACATCAGTGCTTAACAGTTGTGCCTTAGAGCTAAGGCATAGGATCCCCATGTAATTTTCCTACAGGACAAACTGTAGCTTCACAAAGTTGTTTGAGGGATGTATATTTTAGCATCAGTCAACACTGCCCTGGCAAATGCACGTCTGAAGCCAAATGTTCAGTGGGCTTAAATCGATCAAATTATTTTTCCTATAAGCAAGTGACATGAACTCCAGGTTTTGGAAAGAAAAAGCCATGTGTTCTAGAATCAAACCCCTGTATTCTTTAGTTGCCCGAGCTTTTGAGGTGTTGGTAAGTGAGCAAGAAATTGTATGAAGTTTCCATGGTTTTGTAGCAAAAGTTTCACATGTACAATGCAATGACACAATTGCTTTCTGCTACAGAGAACAGCCTAAACCCATGCAGCTTTTCAAGAGCTCAGGGCAAACACAAGCAGCAAATGGAATGCAGAACACATGCACAAACACATATTTAAAAAAATCAGGTCTACTTGGCACAAGAAGCTTAAGATGACTTTGTTAGGATCAAGGTGGGCTGTTCAAGTGCAGGAACTGTACCTTTGGCAAGAGTGCCAGTGCTACCCACGGAGTTACTAACCCTCCTCGTAGGGCTGGAGATTTTGTTAGGAGGTTCTGCAGCTTTGGTCCAGCCCAACACTCACCCACTGGGATCCCACCCCGATTCTCAGCCCAGATGCCATGGTTGCAGATCTCGTAAAGGAGGAATAAAAAGAAAGGAAAAACACAAACAAAACACCAAAAAAAGATCGCTAAACAAATAGAACTTCACAAAGCATTTTGCTGGACAACCTGCAGATCAGTAGATCTATTCCCCCTTACCATAACTAAACCCTAAAGGATTTCCCCCTGCTAGAATGGATGCTGGCACACTGCCAGTAGGTACTCACTTTTCTGGTCTTCCACCTTTTCTTGAAGCAACTGGCAAGTGCTTGTTAAAGCTGCATTCACATCCTTGAGTTTCAGCTGCTCAGAAATGGCTTCCTCTAACTTGCGCTTCAAGGATGCGGCTTCCTCACAAGCAGAGTGAAAGGCTTCAACCTGGTCCTCTGCCTAAGCACAAAGCAATATTTAAAAAAAAAAAAAAAGAGAGAGAGTTAAAAAGAAAAAATAAAGCAGCCTGGCTGACACAAGGAGCCTCTACAGCTCATGTAAATGAAACCAAACTGCATCTGTTCTTTCTCAGGAAGTGATAAAGCTCCCTCTGAACTTCTGCATTTTTACGTTGGGGTGGCCTGTATATGGAAGCTATTTTGGGGTTTTTCTTTTTCTTTTTTTTAAACCACCACAAATATGCAGTGCTCGCTCTCATCAGCAAACTGTTGTCATCACCCCCGCAAATTTTACTTCCTCTGCTAGTTGCAGTTTTGCAATGAGGCACTCCATTCAAACATGCAATTTCCTTCCCCAGGGGCAGCGCTGCATTGTACACAGGCTTTTGCATCTGCTCGCTTGGTTCCTGCACGGAAGGAACTAGATTGTCCCTCACCTGTTTGCTGGCATCCTCAAGCTGCTTTGTAGCTTTCTGCAGCTCCAAACCAAGGGCTTCTGCCTGGCCAGCAGTTTCTTCTTGTAACTGCTTGACAGTTTCTATCTCACGTTGCCTGCGGAGCGAGAAAGCATAAACCACAATCCTGTCGTTACTGACATTTTAGAGCAGGCATGCCCAGATAATGGCACAAACTGGCTGTGCATCGAGAACCGCATTCAGCCGTTACATATTGCAGCTCCCCAGGATGCAGCACCACGGACTTGGCTCTTGCTAAGTGCAATGCAACCCAGCTGGCAGACAAGGTTTTTCTACCTGCTTCTGTCCAAAATTAGGAAGGGGATGCAGGTTTTCCCAGTGGCTAGCTGAGGAGTAACCAGGGAAAACCTCCATCTCCTTCCTAATTTTGTGCCAGCACCAGCCAGCTTAGTACTATAGGGGATGCTTGTGGAATATCCAGAGAACATTCAAAGAGCAAGAGTTTAGTGGAACAAACTTGTGATTTGGCCAAAAGAATGCATTGTCTCATGATTTGAGAGAAATAGTAATTTGATGTAGAGTCAATCACTCTAGAAAGAGATACCCTGGAGCTATTACTGCAGATACACAGCTTCATTAGATTAATTTTCCAGTGCCTCAGAGGGTATCTCACTTTACAGCAAGCAGATACCATCAGAAACAGTGCCAAAGATGATGACTTCCAAGGAAACCCCTCTTTTCCACTGCAGAAACCCTTCGCCCATTTCTTCTATAACTCACCTTCGTATATATTTTTTTCCTCTTGTTGCTACCACTGCAAACAATTTTGCTAGAGAGAGTCAGCTTTAAGAAACAAAGCCATTGGTATTCTTATCTGCTCCTTTCTGAGTGGAAAGCATGTGGAAGGCCTACATTAACAATGTTAAGTGGAAGCTAAGTCAAGCAGAAGTACAGTGCGACTCCTCTGTATTAGCTCTCAGGGAGTGCAAAGCCCTAGGAAGCTGCTTACACCCCAAACTTGGGTGAAGGCACACGTGCAAAAAATTTACATTTAGTGTAGGACAACAGAAGGCTGACACTGTGAGTAGACCTGGGTTCCACAATGGCAACAAATTTAGACTGGTTGTTTTAGGAAAAAAAACAAAAAGAAACAAAAAAACCACCAACACCTTGACTAGCTACTTTACTGAATGCCTATAGAGAGGAGGTTTACACCTGCTGCCAGTCTATTTAAAAGAAGGCACTGCCTATCAGGCAGGTGCAACCATAACTGCTCAGTCTGTGGTCTCCCTGGTGTTTTCAAAGACATCTCCAGGACTTTACTGCATACACAAACCTCAACTTCCCCATAGTATAAGTGTTACAAAAAAACTAGATCCACTCTGCAAAATAGCAGGTAAGTTTCTCTGTTAAAAAAAAAAAAAAGTCTTCAAAATTCAGTAAACTTTGTTCCACAACACAAAACCCAAACCATACACCAAACGAACAAAAAACCGCACCAAATGGATAAGCAATCAAAAAAAAAAAAATCCCCAACAACAACAAAACCCAAAAACAAAAAACCCCCACATGTGCTTCAAAAGGGTACCTGGCAGAGAGTTCTTTCCTTAGGTGAAACTCCTCTGTTTTGGTTCTCCTCAGACTGCTTGCCATTTGTATAAAATCCTTCTCTAGTGATTCTTTGTATTTTTCCAAGAGGTGAAGTTTCTGGATCCAAAGGCATCTTTTTTCTTCTAATTCTTGCTTGAGAACCTGGGGAATTTTGAAACCAAGTTGCCATGTGGTTAGATGAGGAGTAGAGCCAGAAAGTAAACCAGAGCCACAATTTACATTATTGATTCCCTGGTCCAACATGTAGTATAATTTACATTTAACACTATCAGCAATAAAGAAGGTGGATGATTGACAAGATATTATCATCTACTCACACAGCATCTGGTTGAAGAAGGAGGGGAGAGAGAGGGAAAGGGAGAAAAAGAAAGGAGAAAAAATACATTTTAATAAAGAAGAGATTATAAAGGGTTAGAAATAGGTTCTTGTTTTGTGCAGCCTTATAATAAAGCTACCTAAACTTCAAACCTGTACCTTCTAACTCCTGAATCTAACAGGATGTGGAAATAGGCTAGATTCCTTCCAACTGTTGGTAATTTAAAGACTATTTTTTTTTAGGTTTGCGGTTGGTTTATTTTTGTTTGTTTTGGGGGGTGTGGGTGTTTTTTTTGTTTGTTGGTTCTAAGATGGAGCAATACATCGTTTGCAGAAGAAAAGACTTCTGTATGATAGTTCAATCTGACAAATGGCACCTAGTTTACTGAAAAGCTACTGTCACAGTATTTCTGGGAAGATCTAGCACACATAGCTAGTCCTCTTCCTCTTTAGCCCTTGCAAAACAAATATACAGTTAGTGAGTATTTATGGCAAGTGTTGCAGGAGATGACATGGTACATGAGGGAGTCCTCATAATTCAGTCCAGAAAACAACAAAACACAACAAACAAAATAACACCTAAAACCAAACACGCAAACAAAAAAAAACCCACAAAACACCACCACCATACAACCACCCATGTATTTCATAAGAGGAAGCTTTAATAAGGACTATCTTACACTTGATAGATTGATAATTTTAGACTTCTATGACCCTTTCCTCAAAGTACAACTAAGCCCACTGGTACCAATTTGAGTTTGTATTAAAGCAATATAAAAACCACCCCCCAGAAAAAACACATACAGAGGAAAAAAAAAACCCCAAACATATTTTAGTTTGTCATCTGTGCCTAGCAGATTAAATCTGTCCAAGGGATGACCCTGTGATAAAGGCTTTCAGTGTCAAGTAATGTTGCATCTTCTGTATTTCTCTGAACGGTTAATTGCAATATGAGGTACTGAGAAAGAAGAATCCAGTCCTCTTAATCTGACCTCCTTCAAGTGAACATATAGAATAAAGTCCTCAGCTTTTAAAGAATGCTTAATGAGAGTCAAACCCGAAGTCAGGTAAGAATAAAGGTTCATATTTCCAGGATTTTACATTAGTTCAAAGGGAAGAACATCAGTCCTACAAGTATGGGCCACATTACCTACTTTCAAGGTAAGTGTAATGTTGTTTATTAGCCTCCCTCATCAACAACAAAGCAAGCTTAGCACATCAAGTATCACACTACAAAAAAAGAAAAAAAAGAAAAAAGAAAAAAAGAGCCTGAGCAGTTTTGCTAGATAGGTTTGCTAGGATGACATGGTGACATGGGACGTGACCATGTGCAAATGCCCACATCCTGAAGATCAGTTTCTTGTCCAAGACAGACAGCACTTTCTCTTAGAAACAAGATGTTTCTGACACATAAGTGGCATAGGCTTATCAGGACTCATGTGCCACAGTCTTATCTTCCAGCAGGAGAAGGGTGAAAAAGCTTTTTACTCACAGCATCTATACATACATATATACATATATACACAAAACCACAAGCACACTTAAATTTTAAGTATATTATACATAAAAATACTAAAACCTGGCAAAACACATCCGTGTTTCACAGGAAATGAAGGAGAGCATTTAGACTTTAAGTGATAGTCCATCATCTGAAACTTAATTCTTCTTTCTACAAGAGCTTTCTCTAAGGCTCAAAAAAAACAAAAAACAAAAAAATTGCAAAAGGTATTTCTGTCCAAAGAGCCAACCCTGACCTCCAGACAACAGACTGCTATGATCTCAAGCAATTAACAGCTATAACAATGAAATCCCCACCTTAATTTTTTGCACAGTCCCACTATTTCATAAAACAGCTTCAGAGAAACAGCTACTTACCACAAGGTTTCTTTCCCAAGTCTGTTGCATGTTCACATCAGAATCTATTACCCATTGTAAAGAAGTCATGACAAGCTCCTCTATTTCATAGGCTTCCTCTTGCTGGAAAAAAACAAAACAAAAAAAAATGAAAAAAAAAAAAAACAACAAACCACCAACCAAAAAATCACAAACCAAAACACAGCACATAAAAAAGAATGCTTTTCCTNGAACAGAAAACCCCCAAAGTTATCCACCCCCCCCACCCCCCCCAACCCTGGCATTTCTAATACCAGTCTGACATGAAGCTGCCCAGAATTACCAAGGTTACAAGTTACAGAGTAGGTGTCAAGTGATACTGTTAGAGCAAGTGTGCCCCGCTTCACCCCGAAAGAAGCTATTACTATTTTTTCAAAAGGTGTAAACATGATCTGATTATCAATAGTTGGAGAAATCCCAATTAAAAGGCTGATAGAAGACCACATCGTTATTCACATAAGCTCTGCCACTGACCAGGTTTTGCATGATAGTCTTAAATTTTTCTCCCGCATATTCAGGTCCCTGAAGTAAAATCAGCACTTCACGGTTCAGTGTTTCATCCAGGGATCTCCATTCAGTCTTGGTAATCTTTGAAGAGATAGATGGAAGAGCCAGCCAGCTTATTTTGACATCTCCTTATTACAAATCAGCATCACTGACATTTAGACTTTTCTGAAGTATCCCTGCATCGTATTTACCAGAAGGTCAGAGCTACTGAAACTTAATGCTTGTAAAAACTTTTCAAAACCATCATGTCATGGGAATTTAACAAAACAAAACCAAAACAAACAAACAAACACCACAAACCAATTTGCCAGCCAAGCTGCTGAGTGATTCAGTGTAAATTTTCAGGTCAGGAGTAGGAAAGAGGAAGGCAGTAATTAGCTATCTTGATTCAAGAGAGATTTCACCAAGTAATGAAATAAGCAGAGCCCTTAGTTGCTTTATAGGTGATTAGGTGGAATCGTGTCTCATTACAGCACTTGATAGGTAAATACAGTGACTCACTGTGGCTATGGGGAGATGCAATAGGGCTCAATCTGTTCCTTTTGGAACGGCTGCCTAGCCAAGCATAGCTCCCATTTCTGGGCCTGGAGTTTTAGTACATTAGGAGATTTATTTTTTTTTCTTTCCATTGCAAATGCACCACATCCAAAAGCAAGCAGCAGCAAGGTAAAGTCTTACAAGGAAAAAAAAAATTAAAAAAAAATAAAATCACTGCAACATCATATATCTGTCACCAGCTCTACTGCACAGCTTGCATCTGAAGGGAAGATAGCACTGTAAGGAAAGGTGGGACTCTATGGAATGTCTTCAGAGAAACAGGCTCAGAATAAGTCCGATAAAAACCTGAGCCAAAACCAAAATGTACATGCACTCCCCTCTCCCCGGCAGTTCTCTGTTGAAGAGCTAGGAAGCTGTGAGAACAGTAAATTAGAGACCAACAATTCAGTGTTATGTGAAGTGTGTCTGATTAAAAGCATAATTCCCAAAAGCCAGCAAACCACCTGCTGGGTGTTTGGCAGAGGACACAGGGGATGCTACAACTCCAAACCAACAGGCTCAACTGCAGTACTAGATTATCAGCCTGTGCCAGACTCATCAGAAGGATGCTGCCCCTGTTCTCCTCAGAGTCACTATCCAAAGAGCTCAACAACAACAACAAAAATTAGATTTAGACGTGTACAACCTTGTCAAGGTGCTTACTCTAATGCTTAATTTTCTTTTTCACTACATTAGACTTCAAGAAAAAAAAAACAAAACAACTCACTCCTGTCCTGTAATTGAAAAAATCATTTTTTGTGTCTGGTGTAGACAGCACAAGAAAAACCAGACCATTACATTCTTCAGCATAACAGCCTTTATATAGTTGGAAACTTGTAGCTCCTCCTACCATTCTGTTCTTCTGCAACCTAAATGCATAACCCTGGCTCTTCCAGATTTACTCTGCAGATCTCATTTTAGATCTGAGTGTCTTGCTTGCTTTTCTTTGGACTGTCGCCAGTATACCTGGGATGATATTGTAACCTTCAGAGTCTGTGTTGGTGTCATAGGAATAACAGCTTTGAGTTCCAGGGCTGCCAATGATCTATTGGAAATGAGCTCTGTTCTTTCTTTACTGATGCAACACAGCTGGGATGAGAATCAATAAATATACCTCAGAAGACTGAGCAAGTTCCAGTTCATGGTGCAGTGAATTCATCTCTTCAGGAATATTACTGTGAAATTTACACAATGGGAAATTCAACCCATTTCTAAAAGAAGCAGAGAAGAAAAAAAAGTCAGTAGTTTGTTGTTGTTTTGGGTTGGGTTTTTTTTGGGGGGGGGAGGGTGTTTTTCTGTTTGTTTGTTGTTTTGTTGGTTTTTTTTTAATTATTAAACCACAAACTTTTTATGAACTACCTTTCCTGGGACTTGTCCACAATACTCACAAGATCAGCTCTTGTTGCATATGTTGCAAGGTTTCCACTAGCTTTTTTTTTTCTGCCCGCTGTGTCTAAAATATACATCAGACGTGGTTAGTGTGTTAGGTTGTCCTGCAGAACATGCATAGGGTATGCATGCTTTCCCCTCACATTATCAAAAGCTCAACTGAGGTCTCATACCTCTATTATTGAGGAAAACTCCACAACAGTTAACTTCAGTTCTCTGATGGCCTGCTCCTTCTGCAAAGATTGTGGAGAAAAGAACTTTTAAATTACACAACCTGACAGCACACTGAAGTGCATTTGTGATACTGACAGCTATGATGCTTTGCAACCAAAATAACACTATACTCAATTGGGCATCACAGCTGCAAGCTGTACAATTTATGTTTGAGAAGCAACCTTATTACAGAACATTAAAACAGTTGCAAATTTAAAAGCATACAGCCAATTACCAGGAATAGTGGCTAACAGGAGAAATTCAGAAGACCTTTTCTATGTAACTCCTGAAATTAAGGAGACATAAAAACTCTTTCTAGGTGCTGTGTTCTAATGTACTACTTACCTGCTTTATATGTCAGCAGTAGCAGACTAACTAGAGTGAAGTGCTCTAGTTTTAGCTGAGAATTTAGATTACATTGTGTCTGGCATGAGTTTTAATCCCAGGTGGCCCTTAAAATAAATTGCAATATTCTGAGTTTACTCTCATTAGGTTTCATGATTAAAGACATAGGATGTAGCACTCTGCAGATTAAACATGGCCTAACAGAGAATGTACCAACCCTCATGCTGAGACTAAGCAGTTAGTATAAGTAGCAGCTTTCTTAGCATCACAAACAAGCTGCGGGCTTCAGTCGTGTCTGTCCTGCCATTACACTAGAGAACATGACAGACAAGGAGAGCATTTCTTGGAGACAATAGGATCTTCAAGTAGGAGCTCTGGTCTTCTCACCCCTTTTATGACTTCTTCCTATCCTTCCTTTTTAAAAACAGTTGAGGTTTTTGAAAGAGATGGAACACACAGAAAGCTAAGCAGGAACAGTGAGGTTATAGAACTACATTTCCAGCTTTGGCAGAGACAGATGAAGGTTGTTGTTAGTTGGTTTTGTCTGTTTAAAAAAGCAAACCAAACCAATTAAAGCATTTTCTATTTTTACATACCTTCTGCAGTCCTGGAAAAGAAAGCCTGCCATAATAATTTTTAATCAATCTTATCAAATCTATTTTTGGATAGAGCTGTGAGAAGGGAGGTGCAGAGGCTACAAAAGCTTTGAATCATTCAAGGAGAAAGTGAAAGCTAGTTCAAAAAAAAAAAACCAAACCAAAAAACACAAAACAAAAAACAAAACAAAACAAAAAAAACCCACAAAAAACCACCTCATTTGTGCCCTTAAGCTGCTTCTGGCAAAAAAAAGCTAAAAAACAAACAGCTATTAAAAAAAACTCCTCAGCTACAAAGTTATTGTCTGGATCACACTGAAGTTCTCTCTTTTCACTATTTGACCTCACCTGCACTCTTTTGCAGACAGCCACACAGTCAAATATTTCATCAGCTGATTTAGAATATCCTCTGCTAGAGAGTTCATTAGCCTAGAAGACTACTTGCATAAGTCATTAGTCCAGTGAATGTCATCTTAAGCCTTTGTTTTCTAATACAAAATATAAATTTAAAAACAACACCAGAAAAGTTCACACTTCAGCAAAGCCTAGATAATTACACCTCAGTCATGAGAAAGGACAAACTTGCTTTTCCACTGGGCTCTGTATCACCATTTATAGTTTGACATGGAAATTAAGCAAGTTAAGAGACATGAAGGGAAGGATCTTCTGCAGGTACAGTCTGTTACCAGCTTGCTGAAGGAAGTAGCCTTTAGATATTTCTGTTCATTTTTCTGAAGTTTGCAAGTTTGTTTTAATAGGTTGTGACTTTTTTTTCTCCCTTTCTAAAAAAATTACAAGCAATATCCTGAAACATTTATTTAATTATGCTGACTCATAACCAGGTCCTATAGCAGATCTCGCCTACTTGGAAGCCATTTATAGGATCAGGTTCTGTAGTCGCAAGAACAGTAGAAATATAAGTTCCACAGTGAAGACTAATGCCTTGCCTTTTTACAAATACATCCCATAGTCAGTGTTTTCAGTCAAGACAGTAATGAAGTAAAAGCAACTAACCTGTATCAAGCTTGCCTCTTTATTCACCAGAGTGGTCTCATAGATATGTGCTTGGATCTAAGCAATTAAAAGACCAAAAATAATTCCAATCACCATCATGCACTATAATACAAGTCTGTTCCTATCTCTAACTTGGAAGGGAAAAAATGTTAATATTCTTTGCACAGAAAAATCAAATTCTTCTTGAATACCCTGCATAGTGTGTTTCAAAGTTCAAATCCTGTACCCAGTAATAAGTGAAAGTGTCCTCAGCTTTCACAGGTCACCTTTGTTTCCTCTGGTCTGTCTAGGCTAATAGTTTCAGCAGCATCAGCCAAAGCATGACTTTTTTATGTATCTTCTCAAATAAGCATGTTTCCTAAAAGTTTAACCTTGAGGAAAGAATGAAACTGCATTGTTTATATTAGCCTATCTTTAAGCCTCCAGGCAGCAACTTTCTTAGCCAAAGCTGTTGCACTGTAAACTATGACAGTTCTTTAATGCAGACAGGTTCAGGTCTGTCTGCCTTAGAGGCAGAAATTCTCCTCAGTAGAGCCAAATAAACTACAGGCTGTCTTTTTTTTCCTCTTAGAGGTGAAATGCTTACTTGAAGCTCTTCTGCATTTTTAGACAGCTCAAGAATCTTCTCTTTAAGTCCATCGGTGTCCACACTATTCCTAATATTCTGAACAAGATACAGAGTGTTTAGGCACAGATGAACAGGTTGACAGCTTCTCCTTGAAGATACCAGGCAAAATGACATCTCCACCCCCAAGCTACTGCCTACTCTAAAACTCTACCACCATTTATGCACATACATTGTATGGGCTTGCCCCACTGAAGTTGTTTCTGCTATTTTTTCCCCTCATTTTTCCAGACCACTGTTGAAAGAAAACCTTGAAACATGATTAATAAGCACTTCCAAGACCTAGAAAGCTAAATAAAAGCTTCCAGGCCTGCAGCAAGAGAATTATTTTTTGAAATATTCAGTTTAATAGCTGTTTAGACTTACAAGGTTTTTAGAAAGACTAATCTTGAGCATGGCAAACATGCCAAGAACGACGACTACCTAACAGATAAGAGATTCCTGAATCCATGAGATGCTTCTTTTCATTGCTGCGTATGATTTAACCAGTTTTTCTGTTTCATCCTAAGTAATTTAAAATACAGGCTGTAGACAAGCATTAAAACTTTTTATCAGGTGATAAAAACTGGTAAACTGGTTCATAAAATATATACTTCAATGAAATAAGAGAAAGAATTAATAGATGTACTCTGAACAAAAGGGGAGGGGATGGGGGTGAAGAGAGCCTAGAGATACAGCTCCATTAGCAGTATATTCTCTACAAGTCTCCTGTAGGTCCTTGGCCCTTGTCAATGGATCCATCTGTGAGTGAAGCCTCCAACCACCTCATGTTTTTGGAGTTAAAGCTCTATACAGGGCTGCTCTTACAGGGAGGTAAACAGAAGTAAATATTAAATAAAAACTTCTAGTGACTGCTTTACTATAGAGTTAGTATATTTATAGCTGTGTTAACTAGAAATATTTGGAATTGGTCCCTAAAGCTTTGAAGGGGGAAAAGCAGGAGTTTGCCCCTGCCCCCCATGCTTCCCCAACCTCATTATACTTACTTACCCAGCAAATGGAAAGTCTGAAGCACAGTGCAACAAAGGTTTTTGATAAGTCATCGTTGTAAAATGTAGGATATTTTGATAACCTCATTAGAAAGTCAGGCTTTAAAGCCTGAAAAATATTTAATTTCCTAAAGATGAGCTTTTAACTAGATAAGAGCAATTACTTCCAAAGTCATGATTTATTTTACCTCTTCCTGGAGAGAAGTAATTTTGATGATGAGACACTGATTTTCTTTTTCCTGATTAGATCAAAATAAATTAAAGAAAGAAAAAAAAAAAAAAAAGAGAAAGAAAAAACAAAACAGGTTCTTTAAGCATGCCAAGCTCAACATCCAAAACCAGACTATACCAAAAAGGAGACAACCTCAAACAGACCCAGGACCCAGTCTGAAGCTGTAGTGTTGCATTCCTTTGCTGTAGAGAGCACATAAAGAGTACAGCTGAGGCTAGTCCAGCTCATGAATCCTCCCTGAAGGGTCTGGCATAGGCATTTCAAATCAGAGTAAAAGTCAGACCACTCAGTAATAGGAAGGGGGTAATCAAGGCCAGAGCAAGCAAATCTAGTGCACTCATGTTTGAGCTTAGACAAATCTGAAACCAGCGACTTTGAAGCACAAGTGCAAAATTTCTAATAGTAATAATATTTCTCTCTCCCACCCCCTCTCCTCCTTACAAGGTGAATTATGCATGTAATCTGAAACTAAAATAAAATACAGACACTGCAGCAGGATAGCACAAAAAAAAACCCACAACACACTAAAAAAAAACAAACCTTTTTTCTTGTTCAGCATAGAGGGCTTCTTTTTACTTCTGAATAGCCACCATTAGCAGTGTGCAGAGCTATGGAACATAAATTGACTGCCACACCATGCAGCAACACAGAAACACTGCTGCAGTACGAACACCACGCATGGCAGCGATGCAAATGCATGTTCTCTGCAGAGCCTACACTCTACTGCTAGTCTGGCAGCACCTGCTATAGCTGCAACCACATCAGCCTTCTTACCAGGCTGCTTTACATCTCTTAATCACACAGGCTTTGCTACTCAGATGCAGTTCAGCTGTTCTCATGTAGGCAGCTCATCCTCTGTGAGGCATGCTAAGGTGTGCTGTCTGGCTTCCAGCTGTCAGTCCAGAATGCTCAGGTTTCTGTTATGCCCTTGTCATATTTGCCAGCTCATGCAGACATCAACAATAACCCTAGGGGTGTTTTGGAAAATTGCCTCTGGTGTGGACATTTGAGCTGCGTCTCCTGTCCCTGCTGGTTCTAGAAAAGTCACATGAATTTCTGCCAGATCATCAACGACATCAAAACAGACAGGGCTTAGTGATAACAGGATGAGGGCGGTTGTCTTTAAGCATAATTAGATATGAGACTGACTCTTCTGATTTATTAATTGTAACTGACAATAGTTTAAATAAACTTCCATGCAAAAACTTCACAGAGCTTTTGTACCACTAATAAATCATATTACAAACATCCTCCAAAAGCCTCAGTACCTACTGGTATAGTGGAAATCACAAAGCTGGTTTCACAGTCTGAGCTATCATACTACAGCTACAGCAAGGTAGATGTTGCACAATGCAAGCTAAGAAATAAAAGCACCTACTAGCTGTTTATTCTGGCAGAGAATCTGCTGTCTCTTCTGTTCTGACAGGTTCAGGTTGGCTTTTGTTTCTTCTAGCTCTTCTTCCAGTGATTTGTCTTTCAGCACAGAATGTTGGATGCTGCATGTGGGGAAGTAAATCCACAGAAACGTTAGTCAACTACAGCTGATCATTTGATAGGCTTGAAATACCAAGAACAGTATTTTTTGAAGCCATCAGGGACTTATTCTTTGGCACAGATACTTAACAGAAGAGCAATAATCAAGTTTAAGCCCATCAGTTTTGTCCAGTAAGCAAAGGCTCAGGGACTCTATTTATCACCCACTTCTGCTCTCACAGTAAGGTGTGAAGCCCCAGACAAACACATCATCCAAAATAATATTTGTTTGTATCCACCTAACAATTTAGCTTTGAACAGTCAAATAGGCTTTACAATACAACACCATGAGCAGTTACAGAAACCATTTCAGTTCATTTTTCAAAGCCAAGCTCTGCATCATTTTCTTATGCTGACCTGATACCCCAGCCAATGTAGATTTAACTCCTGGGACAAGGCCCTTCTCCTGGCTAGATCTAAGCTGCCCCAGAGCACACAGTCAAATAAGAGGGCACATATCCCAAGCCAGCTATGTTGCAGGACTCTTGGGTTACTCTCTCCAGAAGGTACTGGGAATGGTTTGGCAGTTGACATAACCATATCATCTTGGAATTAATTATGAACTCACTGTAAAAATAGGCTCTTACTTGTGGCCTTAATGGGTCCCTAGGCTGCAGCAGTATGAAGTGAGACAACTCATTTTAGTTCCTTCAAGGACTGGCAAAATATCTTTTGTGTGCTCATTTCCCCTCTGCTTAGCAGCAAATGCGTGGTCTGGGATAAGAAGCCTTCCCATGCTTCGCTGTTCTCTTTGTTTTTTTGGGTGTTTTTTTTCTCCTCTCCTTTCTTGTAATTTTTTTTGTTTGATTTTGTTTTTTTGTAGGATTTTGCCTGTGTGCACCCACAGCACCTCATTCTGCAAGAGCCAGGCTACAAGCCTGATGACTGATTTTATAAGAAGGAGGAACCAAGCAGAAGGATCAGGCAGGAGGGTTAAACCCTACTACATTAAATCAAGAAACTTGCTGTCATAAGGCACCAGGGCAGCTAAAAGTATATAGCAAGGTTGGACCACATGGAAGAAGACAGGCCTGCCCATGGCCATTACATGGTAGACATGGTGCCATGGGGGTCTCCCACCTTTTTATTTGCTGATGTAGATCCTCATTATCTGACTGAAGCTTATTGTTGGTCTCATCTGCAGCTTCCAATGTGAGCTTCAGCTTGTTGTTCTCTTCCTGAAGCTTATGATTCTTGTATTGCAGGTCCGCAACACAGTTTATCAGGTCAGAAGCATCTCTGTTACAGTAAAAAAAAAATAATTCAAAATTAAAAAAATAAAACAAACAAAAATTAGAAAGGTGATTTGATCTTTCTAAAAGTCATGATACTGTGTTGTACTGATCACAGAGGTGAAAGAAGAGCCCACAGAGGACAGGTAAGGCTGCAGTGTACAGTCATTTGCTTTGCAGAGATATCAAATCATCTTCAGTCCAGTTCTCTAATTCTATGGACAGCAGAGACTGTTTTGGTTTTAAGTACTTCTTTTTATTCTCCTTGCAATTGAAGTATGCCACCAGACCAGTGCCACATCTGGCTATCTGCATGACACTATCTTAAGCCTTTTCTAATCACCTCTTAGACCTTACCTAATACTTCTGTATTAACTCAAAAAAATTCCTGTATGCTTTTCTTTCTGCTAAACCAGCCCCCACTTACACATTGAGTTGAAACTTGAACAATTACCCTTGAGATCCTGAGAAATAACAGAAATGGCAGTTCTTAAGATTTTTGACTATGCAAGTTATATTTAAAACATCTGGTGTTTGCTAAGTGCTTTGCTACTAACAGAATCCAAGTCAGTCATGAAATAAAGAAAACCAAGGACCAGATTTTCAGGAGATAGGTGTGGGACAGTGGAAGACATTAAGAACTTGGAGGAAAGAAGGAACCAGTTTAAAAAAGGAAAAGAAAACACAGGGCAAGACTCTTGACCACAGGGAATTAAAAGTGCAAACGGACACAGAAGGACCAAGGTATCAGTAGGAAAAAATACCACTATGTTTAAGTCTAAGCAGAAGCTGTGAGGGAGAACGTGATAGGATCAAGAGCTTGTGCAGACTGAGGTCAGAATTAGAAACTCTGCAAAGATAGTGTTCTGAAACAGTGGCTCTAGGAGTTGCTCTCATGTAATTGCAAAACAGAATTGCTTAAGTTGACTTACATGTCTCCTTTAGACACATCACCCCCAAAGGCCTCCAAGCTTCCTGCTGTAACATTCATCTGGACAGGCATCTCTTTTGCTAAAAGAGGAGGGAGTTTTGGTTATAGAGGAAGAAAGTGGAGTTTCCTGGAATGAAACCAGCACAAAATGATACCTGTACCTTCAGAAGCATTTTTATGCACTTTAAATTCCAGCTCTTCCATGCTTGCTGTTGGTCCCTCAGTGGCACCATCTTCCCTGAAACAAGGAAGCATCAAGGGTCACAAAATCAGTAGGACACTTGATTGCTTAACAGCTCTGCAACATTTGAAAGCTTTCAGCCCAAACCCACACGGTGGTCACAGGGTCCCAATACCATCTCTGTTTCAGAGCACAGAAGGCACAACCCACAGGAGAACTTTCTACTCTCCTGTTTTCACGGGGGCTTTTAGGAGGTAGAGTGAAAAAAAATCCATTACCATTTTCTCTTACAGTCTTCAATCCACTCTTTCATGATGGAATGAAATGTTTCTAGGTCCATGGAGACATCTTGCTGATCAGGGTCAAGCATGTTGCACAACTCTTCAAGACCAGTGTCTTCCAATCCCCGACTGGTTGTATGTCTCAAATAATCAACTATCTTGGAAACTGCTACTTTTCCTAAAAGAGAGGCATCAGTGTGCCATTATAAAGAGGTGTACAAGTGCACACTACTGAGTGTACCTGCACCTGCTGAGAATTCAACTGCCCTTGAGAGCTGTAGACAGTCAACTGATCCCTCCAGTTGCAGACGTTTGCTCTGCATCTGCCACCCATACAGCCACCTAGCTAAGGGAACTAGTCAGCCTAAGCATATCACAGATTGCCACATCTCAGGAATCATAATGCAATCTCAGCAAAGAATATTTGTTGAGGGAACAAAGCAGAACAAGGGAAGCCACTGTCAAACCTGTACGCTCTAGGTCACATGCACAGAAGATACTGGTCAGTAGGTCTTCTTCACAGATCAAGCTCACATCATCCATGTTGTCAGCTTTGTACCCCAGTGACTGCTTCTGTCCTGTGAAGAATGTTTGTTGTTGTCCATCTTTATTTGGTCATAGTAACTTTCATGCACCACAGCTCCTAACTTCAATATTATATTTGTTACAGCAAAAGCACACATAGCATACCATAGCTTGAATGGCACTAAAAAAAGGTATTGTTAAAAAAGCCCAAACAAACAAAACCAACCAGCTTCCTCCCCCCGGCCAATAAACTGCCAAATAACAGCAGAGCTGTTCAAAGCTGGAACCTCCAAGTTGGGAACTAGTTTATGTATCTATTTCTAAACATGCATTTTTGGCAACTCTAGCTGTTCTTTGGCATGAAGTAAACATGTAAAATGTAACATTTTAAGAGGCCTGCTATTTCTTTCCCTGCGCACACCCCTCCAGACAGGTTACTGAGAAATCATCATGGTCAGATTAAGAAAACAACCCTTAAAAAACCCCAACCAAACAAAAACAAAACAAACTACAAAAAACTCTGAACATGAAAACCACACCCAAACTCATATATCCTTTAAAATAAAAAGCAAACTAAATTAATAGCCCAATCTCTTATCCACAGATGGAATTAGCACATTTGAAAAAGTGTTTCTCTGACTCATTACTTCCTCCCTTTTCACATTAGTATTTCTTAGAGAAAAGTCAGAGAAGATGTTACTCAAGCTCTTTCATGGCAGATGCACCAGCCCTGATAAAGGCGGGAAGATCCTGACAAAGAGGAAAAAACTAGTCTTTCCTCAGCAAAGGAAGAAGTTAGAGCTTGAAGCCAAGGTCTGGAGGTCAAGCAGCCAGCATGGTGCTGACTGGTCACCACAAAGCTGGGCTGTCAAACACACATGGTCACCATGCAGCTGGGCTGCCAGGCACACACGCCTAGGCCAAGGAACACGAAAGATCAGGCCCTTCGGTCAACAAACAAACAATGCCCTTGGGCAATGACACCTTCATTAAGAGAAGTTTCTAGACTGCTGGCCACATGTGACCACAGTTTGGATTCAACTAAAGGATAAACTGAGCCCAGCTAGAGGGCAAACTGGGCCAGCATTCCCTGGAGCAGTGGGCTTGCCCTTGGATCCAGGTGCTGTCTGAGGAAATGCCTTTGAAGGTTAAGAGCCCTCATCTTATAGGTGTATGACAGGCACATTTTGGGTTATCATCCTTAAAATTTAAGCTGAAGTCAGCAGTGCAGCACCCAGTTCCACTTAGCTGACACCTGAACCAGCAGTTTACTCACGTTGATCGGAGAACCGAACAACTTTGTTTAGAAAAAATCTCATTAAGCACCACCTCATCTATTTTCAGACCACAACATTTGTGGAGGCTGATGTAAAACACCTCTGAAGAAATAAAGAGGAAAGCGAAGAGTGACCCTTTATTAAGGCAGAAAGGCACCCAGGTCCACAGGGTGAGAGGCCCCAAACCACTGCCCACAAGACCCCCTTGACAGAACCCAAGAAGCTGGGGGAACCAAGGTGGGTCTCTGTGCAAGGCTAATGAAACCAACAGGACTGTTTGTGGAGGGTTTCTCTAACGGGGCTGGGTGACAGTAAGGACAGACAACAGGCACACCGAATACAGTTAAGCAATGATGAGGCACAGGGGGTTCTGGGGTCCCAGGGTGATTCTGAATGGTATTTGACTCACAGGCTGAAGGGCAACCAGACTCCTAAGCCATGAGCAGCTCACTGGGCTGGCAGTGTGGACTGGTTTGTTACCGGGGAGGCAAACGGATTGTGGGAGCTGGCAGAACGGG
>VWZY01004560.1:160670-201175 GCA_013399075.1 Chloroceryle aenea
GGCCCTTCCGCGAAGCAGGTCTCACGGCCGCCGCAGGAAGGCGCTCGGGACACCTCGGGCCACGCTGAGCGCACAGCCCGCCCTCAGCTGCTGGGACTGCTGGGCGGGGGGCAGTAGAGAACAGAAGGAAGCGCCGGCGACAGCACGCCCTGGGGAAAGGAACGCTTCCCCAAGTCGCGACGATGTGAGGAAAACAGGGAGCGTTAAAAAAAAAAAAAGGAAAAACTGCCCTCCATTTGGATTGCACACTCCATCCATTTGAATCCATTAAAACCCAGAGGGTTTTTATGCCTGGATGGAATTAGAAAGACACCATGTTAGTGTCCAGTGGGTAATCCCCGATTTCTAACCTCAAAGCCTGGTCTTGAAGGACCAGGGACCCCCTTTGTGGTTTGGTAGACCACCTTAGGGTTCCTACTGGCAATGGCAATAGTGTCCATCATGGACAGCCAAGACCTTGACAACAATGTGGTGGCAAATTATCTTAATCTCTGTGAACTTGGCATCTCCTAGATGAATGTATTGAGAATGCAAGGAAGTATTGGAGCACTGGCATAGGACTGATTTTCATCATCTGGCTTGTTTGCTGCACTACCTCAAATTTACAGTGTCAGAATGGAAGCGTGTCTCCTTTAGACACATCACCCCCAAAGGCCTCCAAGCTTCCTGCTGTAACATTCATCTGGACAGGCATCTCTTTTGCTAAAAGAGGAGGGAGTTTTGGTTATAGAGGAAGAAAGTGGAGTTTCCTGGAATGAAACCAGCACAAAATGATACCTGTACCTTCAGAAGCATTTTTATGCACTTTAAATTCCAGCTCTTCCATGCTTGCTGTTGGTCCCTCAGTGGCACCATCTTCCCTGAAACAAGGAAGCATCAAGGGTCACAAAATCAGTAGGACACTTGATTGCTTAACAGCTCTGCAACATTTGAAAGCTTTCAGCCCAAACCCACACGGTGGTCACAGGGTCCCAATACCATCTCTGTTTCAGAGCACAGAAGGCACAACCCACAGGAGAACTTTCTACTCTCCTGTTTTCACGGGGGCTTTTAGGAGGTAGAGTGAAAAAAAATCCATTACCATTTTCTCTTACAGTCTTCAATCCACTCTTTCATGATGGAATGAAACGTTTCTAGGTCCATGGAGACATCTTGCTGATCAGGGTCAAGCATGTTGCACAACTTTTCAAGACCAGTGTCTTCCAATCCCCGACTGGTTGTATATCTCAAATAATCAACTATCTTAGAAACTGCTACTTTTCCTAAAAGAGAGAGGGATGTCAGTGTGGCAGGCTCTAAAGTCTAGTAGGCCATCTGCATTTCTGAGTATTCAACTGCCCTCGAGAGCTGTAGGCAGAAAACTAAGAAGCAGGGAAGCAGCAAAAAGTCCCACATATGCTACCCATGTAACCTACAGGATTGGCAACAACCATCATCACACCCTTAAAACTGGATTTTAGTCCTGGGCAGCTTGTCAGAATAGCAGCACCACAAATTATACATCTGTTAGGGGTAGCAGAAAATTTAACAACAGCTTTATAACTAGAGCTCAGGAGGTGTTGTGGGGTTGCAAGTGTAGCCCTCAGAGGCAGAACACCAGACTCCTTGATGCAGGGATTTATTCCTGCATAATACAAATACCAGCTTGCCCCAAAAAGGTATAGGTTTTACTGAACTAAGTCTTTCTACTCACTCTGCTTAGTCAAGAAACAAAATGAAGCAGCCTCCCCCTACCAAGATGCTAGCTCCCTGCTTTGGTTTTAGATAGAAAAATTAGTTCTTTTCTCAAAAACAGCAACGTGCCTCACTAGCATTTAACAAGTTGTCACTTGTACAATCCTGTGAAAGAAAAAAAAAAAACAAAAACACTTAAGTATTTATTAATCCAGATTGAACATTTATATCTGTTACAATGTTTTACTTAAATGGATTTATTACAAGCTTCCTGCACACCAGCAGCTTGGTTTTATACTTGCCCAGGCAAGATTTCCAAGTTTGTTTTCTCTTCTGTTATTCATGTAAGAAGTAACATTTACCTTAATGGACATATCCTTAGCACAGAACTATTTTAAAAAAAAAATACAAACAGTAACAATCATAGAATAATTTTAGAGAAGAGTGCTTGCTATTACAGCTGCTTTAAAAGACACCTTAAAAATAAATGCCAGGAAGTTGAAGCAGCCTTTTGTATTAGAGATACAGATCAGCTTTTAAAAGAAAAGCTTAAAAACATTGCAGCTAGGTTTAAGTATGTTCTCTAAGTTCAAAAAACCTTTCAAGCAGATGTAAAAAACTCTACACTAAAGAATATTAAGCTTTCTAACTATAATGTGCCTTCAAATATTACTTGCAATAACTTAAAAAAAAAAAAAGTCAAGATATTGTACTCACACATAGAATAAAATATCCTCTGTTCAGCTCTGATAGAACCAGGAAAACAAAAAACTCCACTCCAACTACCACCCCTCTAACAAGAGTCAGCTGAATTAACTTTTATCTCAAATTAGCAGAGGGCTCATTAGCTGAAAAATCAGCTTTATAAGGTGCACCTTCTGCCACCCCCGCAGTCAGGTCTGGAGCTGAGCGGGGCAATCAGGTGCAAATCAAGTGTCCCTCTCCAGGTTTTTTGTTTGGTTGGTTGTTTGGTTGTCTTTTTTTTTTTCTTTTTCCTTCCTTCTCTCTTCACATCTCTCCTGAAGCTGTTAAATGAACTGCCTGGAATGTCAGTGTATCCTGAAGTCTCCCTGCTATCCTACTCTAATTTTTAAATCAGTGGGGAAAAGAATGATAGGTCACTGCTGTGTCTCACCTCAGTTCCTGGGATGTTTCTCACTTCTATTAGCTGCTCTTTCTTGAACCAGCTTGTGAGTTTCATGCTATTGTATTCTGCTCTGCGAAAACAAGTACGTGTAACTTCAGTGATGGGGGGGGGTCCAGCAGCAAGAAATTCCCATCATCCCCACTGGCCTGGTTTGCAGTTCAAGTCCATGTGGCTCCCATCCCATCTTTGCTGTGCTACATACACTCTGTTTTGCTTTGACCTTCACTGTGAGCTGAGACAGGTGAGCTCAGACCTGGTAGAAGGGTTTTCCCACCCACTTTGGGTACATGTGCAATGCCTTCAGTTCTGATGACCTGATGCATCAGGTAGAGCTATTTAATCTCCCCCAAACTGGATATCTGCCTCTAGAATCAAGCTTTGTTTCAAACAACAATGATGTTTGTTGTTACAATCGTGTAATGCAAAAAACTACTCTTATTTTCATGGGATTCCTGTTCTCTGCATGGTGGGATTAATATACATGCCACTAAAGGATAAAGTGTACCTCATGTTCAGTATACATGGGCAAATATTGAGGACAAATGATTTCAAAGTTAACAAATGTTTATGCAGTAGAGCTCCTAAATTACTTGGTTTGGCTTGAAAGTAGCCCCCAGGGTTTCCTGTTCGGCCCCTAACAACATTTTCCTTTATATAAGTTACGTATTTTGCATATAAATATGTGTATTTCTATATAAATGTATCAACACTTTCCCATCCCTCGTGGTGTGCGTGCGTAAGGAAAACCAGCCCAAGAGGCTGCACATTTTATGGACCATGCTTACAGAAGTTGGTCCCTTTGTCTGTCAAGAACGTGGAGCAGGCTGCTTCAGTCCCTGAGAGTAGTAATCACCCAGTATCTCAGTGTAACTTGCATTTTTCCTCTCTCCCGCTTCCATCCCCTGTTTACAACAAAATGTCAGCATCCAGGTGCTCAGCAGCAGGATTGTGTATTTCTTTCCTTACTGCATGGGTGAGACTCTGTGACAAACATACTGCTCAGCCAAGAGGAAACAACTGCATGTGAAATGCTCAGCATCATTTGTAGCCCGCTAGGTAGCTTCTTGACAAAGACAAAAATCCTCTTTGCCAAGTTCATGGGGGTGGAAGAAAAGGTCAGATGACTCCTTGGCCTTTGGTGCTTCTGTCATTACAGAAGGGTATGTTCTGTGAGATACCTTCAATAGTATCTGCCTCTCTGAAAACCTGTACAGCTTCTGCTAACATACTTTGTAAATGTCTAAATCTCTTTTCCAGATTGCAAACCAGAGAAGGCTGTTCTTCAACTGGTCATTTCTTCCTGGTGTTTGCCCCAGACTTGTCCTTTCCCTGAAAAAAAACAGATTGTGCCATGCTTTGGTTCACTGCACTTGTAAATAACACATTCTTCTCCAATGTTTACACCTTTAAAAGGTTTGTGGATTTCGACTCTTTCCTAATACTTCAAAACATCCCTCACTCCCACATAACAAATTTAACTTTTGTATTACTTATAATTAACCCTTGGAATTTCTTTTTCATCAACACAGTTCTGAGAACAGCAGTGCCTGGACCTGAATGTAGCATTGATCACACTGTAGTCCATCACAAAGGCTCCATTACCTCTGTTGTGTGGGGCATTTACATGATTCCTAGCAGACTGGCTTTTCTACAGCTTGTTCTTCACCTCAAGTAGTTTCTAGACAGTTATTCTCATGGAGTCTAGAGAAACAAAAAGAAAAGCAACTCTAGTAACTGTGCAGTAGCACTGGAATCAGGCCCACAGACATTAGCTGCTGAATGTGCAACAGAGTAGTTCGAAAAATTCTGGGTCAGCAACTCATGTCCTCTATAATCACACACTTGGTTCATGTCAGAGAGTATCTCTTCCCTTCAGAGCTGCACCATGAAAACACAACTTCCCAGAGAAGCTGAAGATGTCCCTGCTCTTTGTGGAGGGTGGGGAGGGGCTGTTATACTAGATGACCTTTAGAGGTGCCTACAATGCTAACTATTCTGATTCTATGACTGTATAAGTTAGGGCCTATTCTGAAAAATAATACTAAAATCATGTTCATGTAACATGAAATGGCTGATCTAAAATGTATCGATGGATTGCAGATTAAGGTTCGCTCAGCCAGCAGGTTTTAAAAGGTGAATATGGATCTCGGACACAAAGTTCCCCCTTGTGTGAGTGGGATGTATGGGGTTAAAGTCCAGAATTGTCTTTGAAAGATCACAGAAACACAAAAAACAGCCCCAAAAGAGGTTAAGAGGTCAGATGGTTCATTGGCATGTTTCTGGGCAGTGTCATTTTACCCATGAGTCCTAAGAAGGGGTTTGCTGGCCTATTTGAGTTTTCAGTGATGAGATCCACAGCCTTTCAAGGCAACCTATTTAGATTTCACTGTGCTACTGTTAGAAAGCTTGCCTTACTCTCCAACTCAAATCCCTTTACAGCAAATGAAATACAAAATTATTTATTTGCAATTTCCTACTTTGAAGACTCTGCCATGATAGTTCACAGCCTCTTCAGAAGTTGTGGTTAGCATGTACGAGCCAGAAGGACACTGTGCAAGGTGCTGTTCAGGTGCCAGACAGAAGTGAGATGTATTTCCCAATAAGTTAACAATCTAGCAGGAAAGCACAAAGGAAATGAGAATAAGCACCAGAGACAAAGGTCATAAGTCTCAGGAGATGTCTATTCTGACACTGTCAGGGTGCCATATTTGCTGACGTACCTACTGGCCACCAACACACAACAGCTACACCTTTTACTCAAGGGCAAGCAACAGATCCTTGGTGTCCTTACCAGCAGTTTAAAAATAGACAGGCACAAAAACTGTAGCCTATATTTTCAGGGAAAGATTTGGGAAAATACATGGTTGTGACACAAGTCAGCGCTGTATGTTTGACCCCACACGAGAATGTTTTCACCCACCTCATCACTAAACCATTATCCCAGAAAGTGGCTTTTTATCATTTACAGTGTCAGGATTAGCAGCCTCTGCCATTTAGATCATCTTTAAGAATAAGAACACGTTCTGTTCTTTCTAATAAGGGGTCCTGCTGCTACATCAAGCTTCACTTGCCTTCCCTCTCTTAGAGTATCGATTACATGCCAAAGCGACTTCCTCTTTTATGTGAATCAACTGAGAAATGGCAGCATTGACGACGAGTGTTTCAAGCACAGCTCATCATCCTGAAGTGCTGTAGTTTTTCAGTGTGTTATGATCCGTAACCCAATTATAGGGTACTTCATTTTTCAAGAGTTTGCAAGCTTACTTGCCCTCGTGGGGTTTTCTGAATGCAGACATTCTTAGCACATGCATTTCCTTCCCAAAGTATTGCCTCCCATTGCCATTGGTAAATAAATCATGTCCCATAGGCCCTCCTAGAAATGGTTAGATTTCTGGGAAGAGACAGATGACCAACTTCTCATAGGATCATGACAAGAAAAATCTATGAAGAAGAATCTTTTACATTTGAATTACTAAAGTAGTATTGAGAAACCTGGAGTTCTTTGTTCTGCATGCAGACTTCTTAGACATTTCCAGGGAGGTGGTTTTGAAGTATACTTTTTTGAACACTAAAGCAAGTTAGAATCGCTGGGCATAGTAAAAATAAATGGATTTAGGGCCTTAAGTCACAAAGGCACAGAGAATTTAAGGGAAAAATAAAAACCTTTTGAAAAAAACCCCAACATTATGGAAATTCAATTTGGGATTGGTTCACTTCACCTAATATTGTCTCTATAACATGCTGTCTGAAGCCAGTGAAGAGACACAGACATCTCCAAAGGGGAATTCAGTCCTTCTTGCTTAACACTCTACACTCTGTGGCCAGACGTTGCTCTTTGAAGTCCAGTTTCCCTCCACTCTGTAGGAGTGATTCAGTTCCTAGTCAAAAGCAATTTGGTGACATTTTAGTTGCCCTAGGGATCCTGCCTGCCCTTCAGTTGCTTCTCCACAAGTCTTGGGTCTCTTGCAGGTCCCGTGTCACAACTGGCAGTCCCATGTGCATGTCTCAGGTGCCCTGGATGGTGTTTGGGCAAGGTAGCCTGTCTCTTGCTACTGGCTGAAACTAAATGCTTCACTTGGAGACATTTTAGCACCATTGAGACATCTGATGTTACAGCATTAACACCATCTAATTTAAGAGGATGCTATCAAGGCGCTGTATTTGCTCTTGAACTGATGGTCAACTGACACTGCAGTAAGCCATTTCAGGTTTTGACCTGTTCACTCCAGCTCCCTGCTGCCCTCCCGGAAGCCTCAAACAAGCTCCAGTCTCTACAAGGAGGCAAGTGGGTCTCTGGCAATAGAGCCAGGTTTGGAAGAAAGATTAAGCCACAGCAACAACAACTCAGAGCAGCTCAGATTTTGCAAAGTGATCAAAAGATAAGGAAAGCTGAAGTTGTCTTTCTACAGTGTGGTAACAACATAAATCTTTCTCCATACCTCCCATTCTCTTCCACTTTGCTGCAGTTTCAACAGAAGGGGTTGAGCTGGTTGGCTTTACACTTTATTTTGTGTTAACATGTCTCATTTCAGTGGCAGGTGAACCAGGGCTTATTTTCAGTACCAAACCCATTCTGCTTTTTCTGTCACAAGGAGAACCATTGTGAGGAGAATACATGTTGCGTCGACCAAAGGTAAGCAGTTAATTTTCACAGACTGAGTTGTATGTTTTGATTCTGACCCTGTGGTCTGTGCTTAAAGAGAAGCTCTGAAGTCACTCCAGAAGGGAATAGGTGAGTAGCTTTATCTTTTTCCATGTCTCTGCTTGTTAAATATCTCCCAGATGCAATGTGTAGTCTGCTTCTAAGGCTAAGGGTTAAACATCATCAAGAAATGTCTCTGATTCATCAGAGCACAAGGAGAAGAGCAGGGAAAATGTAAGCTTCACATTGAAGTAAATGCAAGTAGAATCCCTTCTGCTGGCTAGAGTGCATCATGGCATGGCCTTTTTAAAAGGATCCGTCAAACAGCCATTACATGAGCTGCATGAGGCCAAAACCTGATGAACTTCCCTCTCATGTTTTGCGTCTATACCAGAGTGAGCTGCAGTTAATACCAGTTCAGTATATTTGATGAACAATTCTGTCCAGCATGAGCAGAGAACAAAACAATATCCCCCCAAAAGCAGGAGAGCAATGGCACCTTCACAAACAGTGTGCTTCAGAGCAGTGTCCCCAGACAGATCACATCAGGGAAAAGCTCATAACAAGCCTTAGCAGTGCCTATCTGCAGAGTCTGCATTCAGACTCCACATATGTGACCATGAGTTTGTCACACGTACTTTTGTTACACCAGAGGCTGATCCTGTTTGCAGGCTGCCACAGTAATCTTTCTATGGGCCAATCTTTGAATCAAAAGATTTCTAGCACCCTGTTTACTTTGCTTCCCCTTCTGCTTCCCTCTCCCGTATTACAAAGGGAAAAAATAAGGAAGAGAGATAAAAACCCTAGCTACAGAAATAGCAAGGCTAGGCATCAAGCACAATTGCTTTTTGCCTGAGGACCAAGCCCACTATCCATGATTGCGATGAGTCCAATAATGACTTAGAAGTAGCTTATGGAAACAGCTTCTCTGCTTCCTGCCTTTTTTCTGTTTACTGCTCCACTGCCTGACCCACTCAAGCCCACGATCTGGACTTTTACTCCAACCAATCCACAAGACAGAGAAGTGTTTCTGACTATTAGGTGCTGGGGCTTTTTTTGGCATTTTGTTTTGGTTTTTGTTCAGATTTGTATTTTTACTTGTGTGTAAGAAAACCAGATGCAAGAGATTGTTAGAGAATCAAACAAAAGACTTCATCCTCTAAGTTGTGAATGTATAACCTTAAGCTAGCAACACTGGATAAATCACTCTTTTCTTCACGTTGGCATGTTATGTGACCAAAGAGTAATTTACTAACTTTTCCAGCTCCCATGACGGGTAGCAATCTGATATATGCTAGATTATCCTTGGCAAACACTCATCATCCATATTAATACCTGCTTCTCACTGTGGTTATCGATCACCTAGCAAGAAGGTGACGTATTGCAAATGCACAGGGCTGATGCTGATGTATTCAGAAGGTATTCACCTCGCTAATGGGGTGCATCTCCAAGTGTATCCATCTTTCAATCATTTCTCTGACTTGCTGCAAGACTACAAGTTTCCCTCAGGAGTCATCAGACCTTCTACTTCTTCATCTATAATGCTGACAAGAGATCCCTTCAGACTCCTCCACCCTACCACAGAAGGGGAGGGTACCTTCACTTTGAAGATTTAAAAAGGGACCCTGAAACCTGCAGGAGATCCTGTGACACATCATCCCAAGACCAGAAGACTGAAGATTTGCCACGAACTAAGTATGAAGGTGAGTGAGATTTTTTGGTGTGTGGGAAACCTTTAGTTTGGGATTTATGTTTTCTCATGTGAGTTTATTTAGGAACTGCAGGGGGACTTAATAATTTTAACTTCAAAATAACCTGAGATAAACATATACATAGTTATATTCAGTGTACTTGAAACAACTGTATTAAGCAAACACTAAGAACACAATGTGCTCTCAAAACGAGGATGAAATAAAACACAGTGAATTGTAATGTTTGATACTCTCTGTTGCCCATCGCTGTTACCAGTACATGTATAAAAATCTGGTCTGTGTGAACAAGCAGAGATCCAACTTGTTCACACTGAGGATTCATGCTCAGTGCTTTCATTTGCATGTGGTCCATCAGTGAGCAAAATCCAAGAATCAAAAAAGCCTCTCTTGTGACATGTGTGTAATCATGGTTGATGCAAATAGGATGCTAAATTTTAAAACTTTCTTTTCCTGGGGAAGTAGTGATCTGCTCTCCTGGTTCATTGGTTGCTTTGTTTATTTGGAATGGCAAGTCCCTTACATTTGCTTGTTGTCTAAATGCTATGATTCAAGGTTTGGTAAAACAAAAATATACTTTATGTAGGCTTTTTCCCTTAGTTTATACATTATTCTCATTTCTGGAGGAGTCACAGTTTAGGGTCAGGGCAGCCTGCTAGACCTAGAATGATCTAGGAGGATCTAATGTCCTTGTCTACAGGAGAACAAAAGGTGCTTCCCTTGATGGCAGTTCTCACCAGCATTCTTTAAAATTAATATAAGAAAATAGAATGAAGTGTGTTTGATTTAACATTCATCCTCCCAGCAGATCACTTTGTATTGAAGCTGATATAGCCACTGAGTAAGAGGAGGTTTGGCAGTAAGACAGGGAGAAAGGAGTGGCTGGAATTACCCTCAAATTTAGAGTTGAAACTGAGAGGATTTACAGATCTGAAAGGCTTTTCCTGTACCTTGTGGCTCTTTGTTGTGCACAGGGACTGCTTAAACTGACAGCATCTGCAATGGCACTGTTCCTGGCAGCATCCTTCATATCTTTCTCCTGGAGTGTACCTCAGGTAAGCTGCCTGCTCACACTGAATCTGCAGCATCCATGAATCTTGCAGGCTGGTGCTGTTTAAGTATTTGTACTAGTTAGTAATGGCATGCAATGCTGACACATCTCTTTCTTTTGGCATAAAGGCTCATTTCCAAAGGAGAAACTGGACTCCTCAGGCAATGCTCTATCTGAAGGGTGCACGTAAGTCCCAAGCTCTTTCTGTTTCGAGGAGATAACTTTCTGATCTGCTTGGCTTCACATAAGCATTAATCCCTGAGGATGATGTGGAGGTAGAAGTGCTGAGGCCTGCAGGGATGTGCTAATTTGTTATTTCTTCTTGTCTTTAAAACAGCGTCATTGCCAGTATTACTGTTTTTTTAAAATAAAACAAACTGAAGAGAGCAAGTGTTGGAAGAGGAGAAGCAAAACAAAATACTGAAAATCTATAGAGTTTGAAGCTTGGTTGCAAAAAGTATTGGAAAAGCAGTTTCCTTATTTGAAATAATCTTAAAGGTTGTTTAATATACACTGGATATTCAGGCCTTATCAAAACATCTTCTCAAGCAATAGGAGAACACACCTTCCTATTACAAGCGTCTTGCACTAGAGCTGGTATTAAGACCACAAGCAAACTCTTCTAAGGAGAACTTGGATGTCAGTGCTATCAATTTTGTAGTGTTAAGGTTGTGCAAATGACCTGTTGAGTTTCTACTATTAGTCCAGAATTAAAGAAGCATTAAATATAAAGATAAAATTTAAAGCAAAAGAGAGCTTTTGTTCTTTAAGGCAAACCCACAAAATTTAACAGAAATGCTAATATCTTTTAAAATGTTATTGTTGTTGTTTCAAAACCAAAAGCTGTAATGTAGGGCAGACACTGAGAAAGCAAGAAAAATAGCTTCCACAAAATTAAAGAAAAAGAAAATCAGAGCTCACAATCCTGAGAGAAATGCCTCCTTTTTTTTTTTTTAAATGTTTATAGTAGTATTTGTGTAATTTTGTATTTTGAAAGGACTACTTCAGAGTTTGTAAAGTAGAAATTCCAACAGATGTGGGAGGTTGCTTTCACCTTTTTTCAACTCCTTTTCTAGAAGGACGTCGATTCATTTCAGATGAGAGCCAGCGGAAGGATCTGTATGACAGAATGCAGCTGGGTAAGTCCATGAGCAGGGCTAAATGTAACACATCAGTCCTTCCTCAGATTATGGGAGAAATCTGCAGAAACCAAAGGGGATTTTTTTACCTGCAATTATATTAATGGAAGCAATTAAACTCCCTTTTGTTAGTTCCTTCATTCCAAAATGCACACGATAAAGACTGACTTTCCTGTCCTGTGTACCCGTGTGACTTCATTTACATAAACTACATTCCAGACTGACCTGGCTGTTAAGGGGGGATTATCATCAGTATCTTTGACTTTCTTTTTCCACCAGAAAAAATCAAATCAAGTTAATTAATTGTACCGAACTGACAAATGACAAAAGACAACATTAATCCATGCCAGACAGTGTATTGGAAGGAAATAGAATGTTGAGGAAAGTAAGGAACACATAAAACAAAGAAAATACTTTTTTAGCTTCGAAGGGACCTTAAAATAACTTCCTTTTCAAAAAAGATTGCTAGTCTATTCTGTGTTAGACATTTAGCAGGCTGGTTTTGTTACAGAGTGAAAGGGACAACAGTTTTGGTTTTTTTTCCTTTTTGGTCCTCTAGAGAGATAGAAAGGCAAAGAAGAAAATAAATGCCAGGAACTACTAACAAACCATGCATCTCTCATTTTATAATTTTAGAAACACGCAGCCAAAACACAAATCCTTTATCTCTTTCTGAAGCAGCAGCATTATTCCTTAGTTCCTTACGGAAAGCACAAGAAAAAGGTAAATGCATGTTTTGTCTTATCCTGACTTTTTAAAAAAGGGCTTATCCATATTTCATTTGCTAACAATTTAGCAAATTGATCTAAAAGTTCTGGTTCAAAATGAGGCATTATTCCTCAGAGTGTATGTATTAGGCTGTGCATTTAGAAGTAGAAGAACATGAATCAGGTAATGATAGTAGATAAATGTTTGCACATTCTGCTTTTAATTTGTTTATCAGTTTTTTATTGCTTTAGATTCAAGGGAATGACTATTTTCAAATGAATTTTAAAAAACAAAACTCCATTAGGGCTCTTTTTTTTTTTCAGAATATTATTCACTTGTGAAATTTTCATTCCTTCATTGTCTTTTGTGTCCTGGTGAAAAGGCTTAAAGAGCCCCAGCAGAGGAGCTGTGGGATTTGCATCTGGCTCCTGAGAGCATAATCGTTGGCACACCTCACAAGGGGTCCCACGGACATTTAGAGATAGGCCTGAAATAGCCTGAAAAGTCCCATAATTCACTCAAGTGTTCCCAGCCTCTCAGAGATAGTGTCTAACTTTCTCTGTCTCTCACCACCTGCTTCCTTACAACCTGCTACAGGCTGTTGTAGCCTATATAAGCCCAGGAGTCTGTCTACATTAGGCTCATACCCTCTGTGGTCTGGGACAGGGAGGTACAGGTGGCTAAAAGCTACCTTTGTGCCTTATCCTCCCAGTTGTGAGTTCCTTATTCGGACTCTTAATTGCTGTCATCATGACAGGGAAAAAAGAGCTTTGCTTGAATTGGGAAATGTGAAGTAGAGCCCTAGTAAAATATGAGGTAGTTTTGAACATTTCACACAGACGAGTGGTAAGACAGGTCTATTACTGCCTCATCACCCTTGACATCAATTAACTGCCTTGCCATCACTGCGATATCACCCCTCCTTCGTTATCTAAAGTACACACCTTCCCTGAAATGAAAAGAGGGGGTGAGAAACACCTCAGAGAATTTACCTGGTCTGTGTGCAGATATGTTGGAACCACTCCTATCTTTGACACTGCCTAAAATCTCCAGCTGTACCTCATGTAGAGCTGGGGCTCTGTGCTCAGCTTTTTCTTCCCTGCTCTGGCAGAACTCTGCTAACCAAAACAATTCAGTGGCATTTAGACTCAAGAGAAGGGGGAAGAATTAGCAATGAGAATAATGCTTTGGGCAAAATAGGTGAGCACTTCTAAAGATAAAACAGTGAACATGTCATTTGTGTCCTAACAGAAAGAGAAAAAACTCTGAAGTTCATGATTCATAAATGTTAGTGTTATCTTCCCACCTGTTACTGCTGATGCAGAGGAGATGGACAGCAACATCCCCCTGAGAAAAAAGGTGACATATCTGAGAGCTCAGCAGAACTAGCAGCTTGTTTGAAAAGTACTATGTGTAATAACATAGCCATCATTGTACATTGTCATCACTGTAATAGGGAATAACAAGACAGTAAAACCTGAGTTACTCATGCACTTTCAGAAGATCAGTTTCAGGTAATTTTATAATCCTCTTGACCGAGAGAAATGTGCAAATAAAGAACAATTATGTTACCTTCTTCTGCATGAAAAAATTATGCTTTATAGTAAGATACTACTTCAGACATGCTTTGTATCTTTCCTCTTCAGCAAACAGAAAAAATCCTATGTTTAAAATGAGAGAAGACATGATTATTTCTGCAGATGCCTGCAACTCTTAGCTAAGCAATGACTTTACCCTACACACACCTATCTCCTGGAAACTTTGGCTGACTGAAACTTGCCTTTATCTACAGCTTATTTTTCCCCCTTGTGTCTTGTCTTACAGTTGAAGAAGAAAACAGTGATCACCCCATCTACCTGACAGATAATCTATCAAATTGGTGAAATACTTCAGATTTCTTTAACATATGTATTGCATACACCCTGATATCATGACTTGTGTAAATAGAGTATTTCATCCATCCTCAGTTAAGTTCCCGAAGGGTGCTGTATATATGCATTGCAAGATTTTGAATTCCAGCAGATCAAAAGCTATTAATTCAGTTAAGGAAAGTAAAGTCCTTGCTTTGTTTAGACCATTTTGCATGCCCTACCCAAAATTTAAAATACACTGTAGCATCTTACCTGAAAAGTTCATTAAAAACAATTTTTCAGTAGTCAAAGGGAAAACTTTTGCCACCTTCCACCCAGCTGTATATTGAAGTCTTCATATTTCTGATAAAGTTAGATTCCTTCACCACTTGACTGCTGGCCCTGTAGGTTGCTGATGGTCAACAAATTTGGTGAGACATTAAAACAATCCATCTACCTTTGACTGCAAAGCTGTCTGGGTTTTGTTGGGGTTTTTAGGGGTTTGTTTGTTTTTTTTTTTTCAGATTATAGCACTTACTTAGACCTCAGTGCTGCCCCAGGTAGACACATGGATAAATGTATACTCTGAACAATGCTACTGAGCATGTCCCACCATGTGAAGATAGCATGGGGATGGGCCTTCCAGGATCAGGACCTCATTGATGACTGTGGCACAAAGTTGCTGTCATTGTCAGGAGGCACAGTACTGCTGGAGCTAGAGGTGGTCTGCTGGATACAAATCTACTGCCATGCATGACAACAGGCATGCAGAATGTTAATCGTGCTTTTTGTTGGGCTGTTTTTTGAGTTGAATTACACATAAGTCGGTTAATTATCATTCCATGTTGATAAGGATATAGTTAATGTTATTTATGTAGTTTTGTGGTCTTCCTGGAAAGCTTTCTGTAGTTCTCATGTAATTAAAAAGTAGCCACATGATTCTTGTGTCCAAGCAACTATGTTTTATTTTTTAACCTTTAACCCTAGTCGTGCTCTTCATCTTTTAATGCTGCTTTCCTCTGATCTTTCTCATGACACTGCTAATTAATTTTGTTCCTAATTAATTTTGTTCCCTCACTCTAACTGTAATGCTGCTTCTTCTTGACACAAAGAAATGCAGCTGGAGGAACGGAGGAATTTATTTCTGTCATGGGGCTATAGGCACTTCCAGTAATTTTTTATAATCCATATCATTTCATGGAGGAACATAACTGGAGAAATCAAAATGTCCATTTTTAAGCACTACTATATCTCTCAATAGCTGTGTATGACAGAAGGCATCCATGATGAACTTCATCTAAAGACCAAAGGTATCGTCCAGACTCTTTCCATTAATTTAATCACTCTTTGTTTCAAACATACTCTGAGTATCTCAGGTGCATCTTAGTTATTTTTCAGCATATTTTACAGTATGATCAGTCAGTGGTCAGACAAAAATTCACATGCCTCTAAAATGCCCCAGAAATACAGAAACTGTACCGATCACATTCCCAGTTGACTGTTTTTTGCACTTATACCTGGTCTGAGCTCACTAGCTTAAACAATTCTTTACAATACATATTAAACATTCCACGTTGTTGGTGGGCTGTTTGTAAAACCCTAATATTTTCATTCTGGCAGATAATTACTCATGTAACAGGGAGCAGCTGCCGAGCTTGTCAGATGCCAGTATCTGTTAGAAACGTGTGGCATTTAAGTTGGCCCATCTGTCGTCTTGACTGAGAGAGAAACCATTCCCTCTTAAAACTGAACATTCAAAAGGAAGAAATGTTCTGCTGTAGTTAAATTGCCTTGTTGCTGACCACTAGTCCTAGAGGCACGAGGCAGAGGTCACTTTGGCCAGTGAGGGCCATTTCTGAGATGAATGGGCACTGTATTAGTCATATCTCAAGAAGCTGAGCACTTTCTGTCACTAGGCAGCTCAAAACCTGTGAGCATGCTGTTGCAAACGCAGCTGGAGTTTTGTGAGATGTCATGCCAGCTCCCTGCTCTTCCCAGGGAACTCAAACTCCATCAGCAGCCTGGATCATACACATTACTTATTCTTCTCCTCTGGGACGTGTCCAGAAAAAACAAGTGTAGCTTGTCTTAATGCAACCTTTCCACTTCCCAATATTGTCTGGGTGGTGCCTCCATCATTTAGCAATATTTAGCATATACGTGTAGTGATCACGTCTTTCAGGGCTGCAGTGAAGCTGGATCTGGAATAATGATAAACAGATGTTCACCTGTATGTAGCCTGTGGCTACCAAAACATTTATAGGCAACAAAAGAAGTGCTGGATGATGCTAATGCCATTTTGATGACAAAGAATTAGGGGTGAGATGCTTTTTTTCCATACTATAGTGCATTGAAATACAAGTAATCATCCCATATTTCTTGATTTATTTTTTCTTTTAAGAGAACATTGACTTTCAGTCAATGTGCCCTATAAATGTTTTTTTGCTGTGACTCTCAGCCGTTGCATTCTTTGAGTACAAGAGAGCTGAGATTAACAGCACTTTGGGAAAGAATATACATTTCTGAACACACAAGAAAAAAAGGGAGTTTTTCTCCCTTTAGTAAACTGTATGAAGGAAAATATTTCCAGTCTTTGCTTTCACCACTTTCATATGAAAAAATAACTACTCACTCTTTTAATTACTTTTAAAATGGCTAAAAACCAGTGATTCCTTTTAAATCCAATTAATTTTTTGTCATAAAACCCTGAAACTGTCTTCCAAGAATAGCTATGCTTTTGGGTATCCAAATCAGCTTAAGAGTGAAAGTCCAATTTTAAAACTGATTTTAGGTGGCCAAAAATACACACAGTCACCAAATCACTTTTATTCTATATGGCCTGTGGTAGGAAGCATGTCATCAAACATTGGTTAAGTGTTTGAAAGGTAGGTGTCTAATCAAAGTTAGACATCTAGGCTCCCCCTAGGACTGGTAGTGAAGGTAAATATCTCCAAAAGTTACATTGTCCTACCTGCTCAAGAACAGGCTGAATCAATTCCTGGAAATGTCTTTTCTTGAACAGCATGAGAAATTTTCGATGCAGAAACTTTTAAAATAAAAGACAAATGTCTCTCCTAATGTCTTCACACCAAGAGCTAATTCTGGAAAGCACGTTCAGGCATAATCTGCACCTCAAATAATTTAAATACTTTTGAAAGCTTCCTGCAAAGCAAATGAAACGTCTAGTTCTCACTGTGAGCTTTTTCCAGTTATTCCCTAAGCACCTCAGTTCCAGGTGCTTTTTGAAATTATGTCTGTGGGGCAGATGTGTGCTTGGAGTTCTTCTAGCATTATTTGCTATGATTCGGTCTCTTCTAGAAGCAGTTAAATAGACCATGGACTAATGGGGCAATTGACAGAAGCAGAGATACTCATCTTTGAATGTTGTCAGCATTGCTCTATGGCCTGTAGGTTTGCCTGCAGGGGAAGGCATTACTTAAGAAAATTGTCATGCTCTTCAGTTTAGTCATGTTCATTTCCTCCCAAACTAGCTCGTTATCAAACTTAGAATCTAAGCCAAGATGAAAACAATAAAAGTACCAGAGGAGGCAGAAAATAAACGGCCTGCTGTTTATTGTGGGTGTAAATCACTTCAGAAAGATGACTTCATTTCTCTCTAAAATTCAAATACCCACTGCATAAGACTTTATATTGTTTCACAAGAAGTCTGTTTTACCACTAGATCAAGACACTTTTGTGTGCTGTAAAAAATATTTTAAGTGATGTAAGCTTACAATAAACAGCATAAGGAAAAAGAAAGACCATTTTCTTTTCAGTATATCTTTTTTAACCCTGCCAAGGTTTCCCCAGGGTAACACGTTTTTTTTTCCTCTAATTTTTTTTGAGCTCTGGATTGAAGATAATGTTAGTTTAGGAGGGGAAAAGGGAAAACATAAATAAAGCGGGAATTCATTTGGGACACCCATAACTGAGCTATCAGCATAGACTAGGATTAATATAGATGATTATGTAGACAACGGTATGATCTGCAGTTTCTGTAAGCTCCTGAGGGGATTGTCACATTCTCTAGGTTTACTAAGCTTGCAAAGAAATCTCTTCTACCTCAAAGGGGCACAGAAGAATTGTCATTTAAACTACTTTCAAGGTGAAATAATATTAAGCTTTCCAACAGTGTAGCTCAAGTAACATTTAAGATTCCTCTAATTATATCACACTGTCCTTAACACAAAACTTGCCAAGGCTATAGGAGAAACTTGAATGGATGGAGAGACCCTGCCAGGGTGAAAGCAATTAATTCAGTTCCTGTATTCTCCATGCTGCTTCTTTTTTCCTTGCGGCAATGCTCCAAGAGAAAAGGGAGACTTGATGTTTTGCCTATCCCTTTCGGCTTCCTCATCCTCATCGTATCTTTCATCCTCATCTTCATCTTCGCTATGGTGAGGGCTGGAATGCTGAGAGACTGAAGGTGATGGTGGGACTGATGAAGGCCTGGGGTACCTGAAACCTTCCGTCTGGCAGAGAGAGAAGCAAGTTGTATATATTATCACAGCATTCCTCAGGCAGTTGTATATGGCAGTTTAAGGCTATCAGCACGTCAAAGGAAACCAATGGTGGGATTTAAACTAGACTTGCTCTGCACTCTAGAATTAAAATCCCTTGAACCCAGATCCCCCCAGTCCTTCTTTGCCAGTAAGTACATGCTTGTATGGCAGTGATCATTAGCCTGTGTCTCATAAAGAATATGCTGCCCTTTCAGCACTGCTTTTTGCTAAATATTATTATCTTTATTGAGCCTTAAACTGTTAACACAACACAAAATCCTTCTGTACTCTGTAGTCAGAATATATTTACTGAAATTCAGAATTCAGTCCAAAGTTTTAAAACAGTTTTCTAGTTATTATGTCAATATCTGCAAAACAAGAACCAAGCCCAGGGTTTTGCCCTGAGCCTCCTTCCTCCTTATTAAAAAAAAAAAAAAAAAAAAAAAAAGTTCCACTCCAGAGGTGTCTGGATGTTTGGTTTCAAATAACTTTGTTCTCATATTGGACCTGAGCAGCCTTCGTTCTCAAACTGGTGCTAATATGCACTATGCAAGAACTGTTTGAAGGGGTGACTTTAAAGGGACCCCTTGCAATTCCAGCCACAGCCTCCTCCTCACCAACCACGTTTAGATGAAGGCAATACTTTGTCTTGCTTTTCCTAGAACATCCTTTCCCAGCTGCCCTTTTGTTTGGTTTGTGCAGGACATCTCCATGGTATTTAATCAGAAGTAAAATTAGAAGCTGCCATTCTTCTAATAGCAATTTGAAGGGCCAGTTCCTCAACTGGTCTAAAGTGACATAGTCCCATCCAGGTCACTCTAAATCACCTAAAGAGCTGTTCTTGTACTATATCTGGTACCCCTACAGTTTGTGTCTGATACCCTTACACCCCCTCGCTGGAGCTGGTGTCTATAACTTCTTGAGCCTTTAGCTATAAGTTCCTACTTCCCTTCAGTTAAAAGAAAACCTGACAACTCTTTTCTTTCTCTGTAACACACACACAGACTCTTTGTCTCTCTCTCCAAAGTAGCTATAATGTGATGAACTCCACTCCAAAAGTAGACTTTACCTTTGGTGGAGCACTTGGTTCCATCTCAAATTTATCTGGGAATGTTCTGCTGAGAGCCAAGTGCCTGGCATGCATGTAATACTGAGAAAAAAAATAAAAGGAAAAAAGAAAAAAAAGAGAAACCTTTACAACTCAAGGAAGTCTTGGGTAGATTTTAGCAGGAAAACAAAAAACATGAATATCATCTAAAAGACGATGTAAAGGAAAGGCTAAACATGTTTTCAGCTACGCATAATTCATGTGATTCTGCTGCCTATAATGTACACGTTGCTGTGAAGCAGTGAGCCATTCATGTTAGATTCACACTGAAGTAGAGTCTAGAACAGAAGCTGAATAAGGTGTCTGTAAGATTAAGATATATCAGTATGGAAACCCACACTCCTCTGAGTCAGCGTAGTTCTTGCTGAGTGACAGGTAGTCATTGTCCCTCAAGATAGAGCTGGATCTTTTTTAACCAGAAAAATGTACATCTTTCAATGTGCATGTGTATACACATAACCTTTGGATGCATCCTTGCATAGGAAGCACATGTAACAGTTACAGAGAAGTAACATTTGTGAATTTATTGAAGCGTGCTATTTACAAATGTAGCAAAAACATTTATGGATCAACTGTATTAATCAGTTTCCATCATATGCATGGAAAAAATAGCTTGTTGTGTCAGGATCTTATGCTGTGTTGGGAAACATATAAACAGAAAGGTTATCACACAGATATCAGAGCAGGACAATGTCCAAAATACTTACAAAACAGATATACATGCATCCACTTCGTTGCTGCTGTGGACTTGAGAATGCTGCTTTCATACTCTCTTCTGAGGAGGTGGTACTGCAGTGTTTTTTATGTCAATTTAAAAACACTATTTTGCCTTTAAATCACAGAATTAGTTTAGGAGTGTCAGGGAGCCACAAGGCCCAGCAGCATTTTAGGAAGAACAAGTAGGATTTTTGAAAGAGTCCAGGTGACTTTGGAGCACAAATCCTACTTAATGTAGAAATGCCAGTGTTGTCAGATACACAAGCTTTTTACGTGGTCTTTAGCACCAGGAGTACAAAGACCTCAGTGTGACTGGCTCCTGCTCTAACCTATTCAGTTAAGTCATGTCTTTCCTTACCACTGGAGAACAGAAGCATTACACTGAAAGGTAAAGGCAGGCTTGGCACCTTTGAGAGGTGCTTTTCAGAACAGGGAAATCTCCTTGCATTGCAGCATGATGCTAAAGACTGCCAGTTAGACCCATTTACATGGGAATTTTAATACTTCTATTACATAGTTTCACATACCCTGCCTAGGTATCTCCAGTCCAACAGATCCGAGAGCCTCTCGGTTCGGTTTCTTTGAATGATCCTCTGGCGACGGGACTGTTGACAAAATCCATACAGGAACTGAGTCAGCTGGTTGCATGATTCATCAGGTGAGAGGAACCTCCTGTCAACTATGTAGATGCCTGAAGGACACAAAAAAAGGTGAAGATGAGCAGAACTGAAAATGGGATCAGACCTCTTACATTTCCATTTGACCCTCTGTTACCTGTTACATAGTCTTACAAACATTACACTTATTACATGTTCTTTTCAATGTTAGAAGGCACCTATACCTGGAGTATTTGTTATTATTGTGATGGAATGGAAAGCTGCAGAGAAATATATTTAAAATATAAATATGTATATATACTTGATATATATAAAATATGTATAAACCCCAAATATTCTGGTTTTAGTTTTCTTTACTTTTCAAGCTAAAATTCAGCAAATTACTCAAAACTCACAGGCTTGGTTGTTGTGCAAGTATGTGCAAAATGCTGGAAGAATTTCTGGATAAAAACATATTTTTATCTCCCATAATTTTTAAAATATTGAGTACTTTAAAAAAAATATTAAAAATCTAGTGCTTTCCTAGTCTGCAGTCGATTTTATAAGTGTGGATGATCAGAATCAGCCTGTAGGAGAGAGGCTGTATTTTCTCCACAAATACAAGTGTTTCCATAGAGATAGGTAACTCACATACATTAGTCAATCCAGACGTCTGGCAGAGAGAGGGCTGAGGTAAACCTTGCCTCTGTGTAGTTTGTTGAGATCAATACTAAATTCTTGCAATCTTGCTTACACCAGGATGTTGGGAAGAAGAGGGTGCTAAACCTCATCTATCTTAATGGAAAAGCCAGGTGCACACCTACCTTATCTGAAGTGCCCAGTGTCTCCTAGGAATGTCCAGTAAGTTATGTCAATGTTCACATATATGTTTCAGCAGAGAAGAGCAAGTCACCTGTGCTCTTGGTCTGTGAGCTTTCTGAAAGCTTTCAAAATGTGTACTCAGGAAGGTGGAGCTCTATTTTGCAACTGGCTCTATCCCTGCACCTAGACCACTGCATAGTTCTTACCAGTGTGAGGCTGTCATTGCCTGATACTTCAAAAGAGGCTCTAGTTTGGGGCCACATTTTTGATACTGTCTTGACACAACAGAAGTTGGCTCCTCACCACACTCCAGTTGTGAACCATTTCTAAACCTTTATGAACAGATTCTTATTTGTAAGTAGGTTCTTTTTATTTTCACAGGTTTATTTTTTAATGTACACGATAATGTACTCTTTGTTTGGTGGGGGCAAGTTTCACTGGCCTTGAAGCCCCAGTGCATCTTTGTTGGACTCTTCAAAAAGAATAAGATTTTCACTGCTTCTTTGGAAGGGCTCCAAGTGTTACCAGAATGTTTAATGTTAACCAGAAGCATTAATGGGAAGTGCTGGGTGACTCTAGAGTAGTATGAGGAGCCCTGAGTTTGGAAGGATAACAGAGACAAAAAGTTAAAGGGAGAGAAAAAAAAATAAAAGAGAGAAAATCTGGAAAGGGTTTGGATAAATACAAAAGCTTGAATGGCTTGTTAGACATAATGAGATATTCAGAGCTCTGAACATATTCCCCCAATGCACTCCATTGCAGTAGTGAAAGCACAGAACTGAGGAGTATCAGCGTCACTGCTGTGCTTTTTGCTTTTCTAACTCAGAGGGGGTATTTTGATACGGTATAAAAAACTTACCATAAGCTGCTGGGTCAGCAACATGTTCCTGCATGAAACAGCCGAATCCAGAAAGGTTTGTGGTTACACTGGGGATGCCCATGACAGTACATTCAGCTGGCAAAAGAAACAGACAAAAAGCATTTCAGGGCAATATGCTTCGAACGGTTTCAACTTGAGAGAAAAAAAGAAAAAGAAACTGGCAGACCTGTAATACTGCTCTGAAAAAGGCAAGTGAAAACTATTCTTTGTTGTGGATTTGAAGAAAAAGAAAAAAAGAAAGTAAAAGAAATCTTAAAATTTCACACTGTTTTTGTGAACATATCTTTGCTTTCCAGCAACTAAATAGAAAACTTTCTGGGACTACAGTTCTGAAACACAGAAAACGAATATATGGTCTGAACTGCTTGGATTTTATATTGAAGCCTGATGTATACATATGTACATCAGCTGTTTACAACTATTTCCAAAACTGAATCTCTCAAGTGCAAGAGCATGTTAAGCTTTGTATTTAGGTATTCATCATTTGTAAACTGGTCCATATAGCAAGAAAAAAAACCCAAAACAAACCTCGTCATCAACTCAGAACTGGGATTAGAAGTGGGGCTAGTTTTATAAAATTAGAAGATTTAGAGTAAGGATAACTGTTTATTCAGTCTTAAAGAGTTTGTTGATTAACCTAAGCCTAAGGCAGCATGCAGAAACAGTCTTTGAAATGTTGAAAGCCACCTACAGGGCCTTCATTCATATGAAAATAAAACTGGTGTCTATGAAACAGAGCTATAAATCTACCTTTAAGAAATCACTTTTTTTTTTCTGGGAGAAATGGGTATCAGCAAAGAGAATCACTTCTGCGTTAGTAAAGAGAGGAAACTATCCTGTTAACTAGTGTGAATCACAGCTTTCCTCAAAACTGCTATCACTCTAATTTTTCTGTCCAAGTTTACTTTAATGCTCCCTTGAAAATCATCCTTGGCTGTCATTGTCTTTTTATCTTAGCTGAGATTAGAACAGGAAGAGAAATCACTGGAATGCAAGACAGTGGTCTTACTTGGAATTGAATTGCTTTCTTCCTTGGAGAGAAACAGACTAAGTTTGCAAAGTTTCTGTTCCAATTCATTGGGTTACAACAAATGCTCTTTAGAGGGGCACCACAACTTTCAGTTGTGTATCAAGACTACAGAATGTATTTTAGAGGATGTAAAAAACCCAGGCATTCAGGCTTTGCTTTTCATAGATATTAAAGTTCTTATTTTACACTAATTTCATCAGGTGTTTGGTGCCTTTTGTAAATCTGGGATTAATTTTTTAAGTCAGAAACCATACGCTCTCTGTATTCCCATTTCATTCTGTGAGATTCTCTACTAACTGAATGTATTTGTGGTAAACATTTTAGACATGGTGTTACCTAATTCCGTAAAACTTGTTATGTTGAATTCAATACAGTGAACTATGTTGGCTGCTGGCATCAGATTTCTTAGGTTTTCGGTACTTATATTCCTTTCAACCTTCTTTTAAAATCAAGTTAAAAATTAAGTTTTTAATTTTTTTTTTTTTTGTTCTAAAGCCACATGAAATCAAAATATTACATGTTAGTATGGGAAAGGGTCCAGAGCAGGGACAAATGTGAGTAGATGTCAGTCAGTAAATGCCATTTTATACCACCTGGCCCCCAGATTTTGCCAACAGTAAGACCTTTGCACTGCAGAGGAAACAAAGCCAAAAGAGTTTTCTCAGCACTCTGGAAGAAACTGCCTGCAAAGCTATTCTGCATCAACAGGATGGGTATTAAACTTTCGATACCAGTTAAGTGTACAGATGGCCTACCTGGAGTGTAACCCCAGGGTTCATAGTATGATGGAAATACACCAAGGTGGCAGCCTCTAACAAACTCCTCATAGTCCAAGGGCAGCAATGGGCTTGTTGAAGAAAGAAACTCTGGATGTAGTATCACCTGGATATTCAAAACTTATATTAGAGGTGAAAGAAAACCATCATCAATACATTTTAATTATCAATGAGCCTAAGAAATTTTTTCAGTCTGGTCTTTTCCCAAGTGTCTGGGCAACACCTCCTTTGTCTATCTGTTAGGCAATTAACTTCCCACACTAACATGTACCCTGCCTGTATGAAGCCACGTTCTGGAAATAGCAGTAATAATGAACCCTTTTGCTGGACAGGTCTTCAGCTTTATCCTTGTTAATGAAAGGAGACCACGTGCATTGAGGATTATGCCTAAGGCTCTGGCATTTAACAGCACTAAATTGGTTCTCTCGGTCTGTTGTACCAAGGCACAAAGTACTAGGTTATCTTGTTCCTGAGGAGGCTTCAGGAAGACAAAGCACTTTAAGCTCCACAGCATCCAAGTAAAATACAGTAATGCTTACAGTACTCAGACGATCTCTTAAGAACTGTGAGAATTTTTAAACCAGACATATTACTGCCCCACCATCACAATCCTGTACCAAGGCTAACTAATCTTGCTGAAAGACAAAACATTAATTTAGGCTAATGTCTCACCTTCAGGACCCAAGCTAATTCAACTGCATGACTCTGCAGGGCTTGGGGTCACTGGCCCATATTCCACTGCTAAGTACAGAAGAGCCCTGTATATGCTGTCCCATCAGCTTTGGGATGAAGAAGTGTGAGGGAACGGTTTAACCTTCTCTGGTCTTTTTTAACCCCAACATAAACATACTGCAGCCATTACTCCACATCAAGGATGTGCTTTTATCCTTTCTTAATAATATAATCATGCTACTTGATGGAGTAACTCAAGACATTAATGTATTCCGACAGTAAATGGGTTGTAAAATCATTATGCAAGCTTATTTGATCCCAGTGAATCCAATAGGATTTTCTACATGCCAACTGTGTCTACAGGGATGTGTCACATAGCTCTCAAAATGACTTTCCACGTGAAGGTTACAGAATTTTTGTGCATGACATTCAGCCCGTTAAGTATGAAGTCTGTTCACACATCAGGTATTTTTCCATCGGTAATGACACTTTTGTATAAACTTGACCTATACCTAGCCAATCAAGTCTGCTGAGAAGCAGGAGGTGGTGACTGGTGTTAGCTACTTTCTAATGATTTCAAGGAGTTAGCTTTAAGGAATTTTTGTTACATTTATATACAGTGCATCCTTCCATCCTACTTTTGTTACATCTAGCATATTATTACCATATTGTGCTCTCAGAGATTATTGGGGATGCCCACTTAGTAAAGAATATATTAAGCCAGGAAGAAGCAGCTAGGAAATTAGAAAAATGTTAGCTCCATTATTGTCATAGGGTCTACAAGCTGAAACACAGAGAGCAAGCTGGTGTGTCAGTATCAGAGATACTATGGATCTGACTTGAAAAGCAAGGTTTGGAAGGGGAAGAATTTGCAATTTTAGGTTCTACTTTGAATATCCAGATGATGAGGTAGTCATATTCAACAGAGAGAATGCCAGAGATTGACAGACGAAAAAAAACCCTTTGGCAGAGTGGTGAAAGAGAGAGCTGATCATTTCTGTGGTCTGGTAAGATAGGCATGGAAGTAAAGAAAGGATGTATTTATATACATTCAGCTTCAATAGTTGACGCAAACATGAGCACAGCACGAACAGGAATTATTTCTGCTCAGGATCAAAACCCTGGTTACCTTCTATAGCAAATGCTGAGCATCAGGATGCTGTTCTTAAGAGATGAACCAATACTCCAGAAATGTCTGTGCTCAAATTCTGGACCTCCAGCAAATTAATCTACTACAGAGTTTTACATCTGGGTGCAAACAACCTGTGACACTCCCTGGATTTCAGGAGTAGTAGCTCCTGAAGTACAGGAGGAAGCCATGAAAACAATTCTCTAACATCAGATTTATAAATTGAAATTAACTTGATTTAACAGCAGCTGAGGATATATCTGTGACATGACTGGTTGTCATTCCTGGTAAGGGAGGAAGAGGGAAAAAGTATTCTGTTAGTATAATACTGCCTGTTGAGAATTTGACTGCACTCCCCATGCTAATGATCCAGACTGAGACTGTTTAAAAGAAGTTCCGTTTTATATCTAAAATGTAAGTGACAGAACATACCTTTACTCGGTCTGTCCTATTATTGAAAAGGCCGATGCGTCGGATGGTATTGAGGATTGGATCATTGCTGTCGTCAATCATGTTGTGGGTGGTCACTGGAGGCAGACAGTGTCGCTAAAGAGGTAAGAGGCAATCCATAAACTACACAAAACTGTTGGCAAAGAATCCTCTTAACATTTTCTAATGCTAGGGGAAGACAGCGGGAGATTTTGTCACCAATGTGAATGGGTTTTTACCCTTTCATTTTAAGGTAAGAAAGGAAAGTTATGGTTATATATAACTAAGGCCACAAATGAGACCATAAAATCTGTCACAAGACTTGCTTCATTTACATAAAAATAAATGCATTTGTGCTAACTTTTAGAAATACCTACCAGTTAATTTTAAAGGGGTGTAGTCAATACATTATATCTCCTTAAGAAATTGATTTTACATATGTAATAAAAGTGAAAGAATCCAGGCTTCAGGAACAATGCAAAATTCACACTGAGTGCAGAAGAAAAGAGTTAGGAATTTTGGTGTCATGCACATGACCGGAGGAATATCCACGTATTCCCCACAAAAATTGGTTTGGGTCATAATCTCATTAAAAAAAAGACAAAGCTGATCATTAAATGTTACTGATGAGAAATGAATTTGCTGAAAACATCTTTTTCAATGCATACATTTCACTATATGTAACGCACGATGCTTGTACATAGTCATGTTTATCATTTATACTAGACATTTGTGTAAATAATACATTTTCTGACCTGAGTTGAAAAGATGGCTCTTTTCATAATGGTTATATCATCACGGTCAAGAATCTTGTTCAAGTCCGGAATTTCTCCTCTGCAGAGGCAACACAGAGCCTGTTTTACCAAATGACTCGTTATCAGTTGTATAAAGAAAATGAAGAAACTGCAAACAAGGTCTGATCTGAAGTTTGCTGGTGTCAGCATTAATCTTTCCTTTGTTTTCATGGCCCTTCTATATTCCCTACATTTTGCTCTCCAATACACACACTAGCTGACCTTCAAATTAGCTTCCAAAAAGTTGTTGTTTTTTTTTTTCCCCTGTTCTCCAGACACATCTCTTTTTTTAGCTAAAGTTGCAGTCATCTCACCTATATTTTGGGTCATTCATTCCCTGTCTTTTGAAAGGATACTACTAAGCCACTAATACTTATTACTTTGGTGCATTTTTAAGCTGAGGTGGCTCCTTTCTGACAGTGAGTAATCCTTTGTGTTACTTAGGCATCCCCCATGTCTCTTCAGACTCTTTTCACATGAGATGCTAGAACCTTCAGATTTTTTCTCTGTGACTTGCTTTTTGAACAAGTGACTTGTGTATGGAACAGAGGGTCCCAGGTCCTTCTCTGATGCCCTTCCTATGGGTGGCAACATTTCTTACACAAAGAGTAGAAGCACAGAAACCCCACAGGTAAGCCAGCTGAATCTGTGGCTCTGCAAAGCGGAGCAAAGTAACCTATACACTCACTTTAGCAGGGCATTGTAGAGTTTCTTTCCAAACTTTTCTTTCACAGATTGTGCAGTATCCCTAGGAAAATAAATGAATATATGTATAAAACAGGAGAATCTAGGAGAAAGACAGAATAAAAGGTATTCCTGCTGTTGAAAATTAAATTGTGCTTTCATATGTACTGATGGAACCAAGAATGCAGAAGCAGATAGAGGTCTGATTCTTTTATCCAGCCATCAGCTATACTGATGGATTTCAACACAACTGAGGATTTAATCTGCATCCACGAGACAAATATGCTGTGGAAGCCGGGAGTAGACCTCACTAGTGATTGCTTCTGATATTTTGCTCTGGTCAGTAGACCACACTTTCATCTCAGCTATGAAAACTAGAGCATATATATGACACTACATAGAGAAACTTGATGATTAACATTGGACACTAATCAGGACTGAGAGGTCTCCAATTTAACTTAAAGGAGAAAGATGGAAAATATAAGAGTTAAACAAATATGGATTTTAAATCAAGGTTCTCCCTTCACTTTCTGCTCTCTTTCCTAACTCAAAGACTTTTGAAAACAAATGTTAGACTAAAAGTTAGATCACCATAAATTAGTGTGCAACCCAAAAAACTGCCTGGAAAGCTCAGGCCATGTTTTAAGCTAATTATAAATAAAGCATGTGCCAAGCAAATTTTTTTTTAGCTAATAAAGGACTCCAGTGAACAACCTTTCTAAATGAAGAGTCATTTGTATTATCCTGCCCCTCACTGAAATAACTTGAAAGTACATCTGGAAGTGCTCTTGTTAAAGTAGCAAATGCACTAACAATTTGAGTAAAACACCCAATTCACGGAACTTTTCCCACCTTTCTGTTTTCCCTCAGGACTATATCTTCATAGACTCATGCCATGCACAATATCCATTTAACCCAGATAAGTTAGACTGCTTTTTCAGAAGCAGAGGAAACAACAGATTTTATATCCCAGATCAGCCATTGCCTGTTCCTTTATCAGCACCAGTTTCTTCTTGTATTTAATTTCTGTGGCATCCTTAAAATCATCTCATACTATTATGGGGTACTGACATCAGGTAGTTTTATGCAGGAGCTCCAGATTATGACCATGATAATGCTGCATAAGATGATGCAGAGGGTCTTTTGCTTTTCACAGAGCACAGTGGAAGGATAGCTGAAAGCAGCACTTTTTGCATGACTTCCCATCTTTATGTTTACCTTTACTGTTACCATTGTGGCTGCATTACAGGGTACCAACCATGTAACAGAGATATGACAGGAAAAATATCTTTGCATATTTCATTTAATTTTAACTTCCCTAATATCTGTATAATATTTATTTAATATGTACCTGTTGCATTATATTAAAACATTATGTATTTTATGTCAAAGATAAAGCAGAGGCCAAAAGCACTTGTTGCAAGCGTAGCTGTTTCTCACTGCACTCACATTATTCTTCTATAATTCTTCTGTACAGAGTTCTCATTAAAAACTCTGGCTTTGTTAGCCTGCTTTAGCCTTCAACAGTTTAAGCTGGTTGTGCAGATCCTCCACACATCTGCAGAGGCTGACAGTCCATTTCAGGGGATGATTCCCTTCACTCATCTGAGACACTTCCTGAAGTGGTATAGGATGAAACACCATTTGACGTGAACCATCACTTCCCGCTGGCAGTGAAGGCAGCTCAGAAGCATTACTTTCAGGAAGCCAGAGTTGGCCAATTAATTCCAACCTTTACCTTTGCAGTACCTGTTTCCAGAGTGGTAACCAGACAGAATGTTTCCTGTAAGTCCCCAGAACCTGCTGTGTGATTCTAGAGAGCAGATAGACTTCTATTATCTGTCGTCTTTTCCAGATATGGAAAAAGCTAAATGATTTCAATAATCCTTGTTAAACTATTTCTGTCACTGTTTTTGTGCATGTTTAATATCTGTTAATCAAAGACTTCAGCTTGATTACTGATATCCAGAAACTGAGCCAGACATCACCTGCTTGCTGGAGGCAGTTACTGAGATAACAAGAAAAATGGTATTCTTCTCTTACACATTGCCTTTCATCTACATATCTCTAAGTCGTTTAGATTTCCACTATTTTCTAAATATAGAACAGGCATAAGAAAGAGGTTAAACACAGTGAGACACAGGCATAAAGCAGGGTCTTGTGGGTTTTAGTCCCTTAGCTTTAAGACCAACTTCCTTATTTCTGCAGCAGTTTAACCTTTCTAGCCACCTGATAAGATGCACATTTCCATTTCCCTGCTTAGATAATTAACCTGTAAATACCTTGACTGAAATGGCACCTTTTTCGCCTTTTTAAACAAAACTAATCCTTGGTAAGCCACCACTTATTTTCTTTATGAATTTGAAACTTCAGCTTTACCATGTCTCTCAGTTCAGAAGTACCTCCTCGCATATGTCAAGTGAGGTGAAGGTTAAGTCTGCCTTGCTTTGCTTGCTTGCTTGGGAAGTTGTAAAATGAAAAAGTGAGAAGGGCTGTGATAACTTTCCCTTTATAGCTCTAGGTTTTGCTGCCTGGGTATGGCCATTGCTTATTGTAGGCTACACAGAAAATGACAGACAATTGATAATAACTGTTATTCTGCCACATTAGACAGTACAATACCTGTATTTTTAAATAAAAGAGGACTTGCAGGTAATTCTTTTTTTCCCATCAGTGGTGAAGAAACCCACTCTGACAAATTAGCAGGCAGTCCTTATTTTGTGGGAGCTCAATGACTTGTCCAAAGGGAGAACCAGAAAAAGTCAGAAGACATCCAGAACACTGGATTGCCTAGAAACTTTAAATCAGTCACTGCAAAACAAGTACTGTATTCTAACTTGTTGCAAAAAATGGCAAGGTAAATTTACTAAAAATAACCTAGGACAAAAAAAAGATAAATATTTGCCCTTATTTATCATTCCCATCTCTTTCATCCCCAGAAATATATTCTAGGTACCCACAAGCCTCGATTCAAACAGAAGAAAGAGAGCACTATTCTTCACCAGGAACTTTTGTATGTCTTCTCAATTCACTGCACAAGACCCTCAGTGAGAATGGCAATTACCAGAGCTGCTTCCGGACTGCTTGTCCTTTCAGGGTTTCCACATTGAAATTGTTTGTCTTTGCTGGCATGATGAAGAACACAACAACTGTAACATCAGTTTTGTGAACCTACATGGACAAAAGATGGAGAAGAAAAAAAAAAAAAATCTCACTACAAAGTATCACAGCCAACTCTAACACTGAGAATTAGTTACAGGAAAAGACAATGCACTTTTGTTGTCCAAGAAGGCTCTGATCTTCTACCTCTCCCTTCAGCTATGATGTTTTGTCAAGTCAGAGATACAGATGAGGAGAGATACAGGTGAACAGATGTCACCTGATTGTAATTTGAGCAATAGAGATCTTCCTGACTTCTCATGGTTTAGAGGCCATGGCTTAGGATAAGAATATAAACTGAAAAAAAAAAAATAATCCTACACACATTTTCTCACCTGACACAAACTGTTGGCTCAAAGGAATGAGCAGTTAGTTTATGAGCTGAGGCATGCCCAGGCATGGGGTGAGGGATTCCCTACAGCAGCAAGCACAACTACTTTCTATAGCATTAAGGCCCCAGATGTATGGACAGAAAGAGGCATGATAGCAACCACTTATCTTCTTGAACCCCTGGCAAAGAACCTGCCAGACATACAATGTGCAAGTAACTTCATGCTCATCTCTCACACCCAGAAAGATACTGTAAAAGCAAAAGGTGTTTGCTGTAAAGTCTGACCCTTATAGATGGTTTCACTTGCTGTTTTCTCCTGCGTGCTAATGAGGTTCAGAATACCAGGTCCCTGAGTGATTCCTCACATAGAGAAGAATGAGGCTGTACTGCTGTCAGCAACTATGTAAAGAAAAGCTAAGGGTGAACTCTGTTCAGAGCTGTTAACAATTAAATTATTTTGAATTGTCTCCATTCTAAACTTCAGAGAGACAAACACACCATTAGCATGCATTTTCTCAGATCGCGGTACAGGGAAATGCATAGTATAAAATAACCTACAGAAGTCACATGTGATTTTAAGGTTCTTCCTTCTCATCAAGGCAGGTTCAAAGTCCATCATGCTGGGATCTCAGTGTCTATTGACAATCTGTATCAACATTCATATTTTATTTCCAAAATGTTAAAAACATTTTCAAGTAACAAAGGAAAAGGACTCTATAAAATAAAATAATTCAATCCAATGCTATATATTTCTTAGGTTCAGGCACACCACTGGGACTTGTTTAAGCACCATTATTCCCAGATGCCTAAGTAGTACAGGTATTCTACTGTTCCAAATGGAATTATCTCTTGAAATAACTACAGAGCAAGTGTTCTTTGAACAACTATGCAGGTGCTGGAGTGCATATTGTTACAGTAATGCAATAAAGCCAGGCTCAGCTTCTGGGAGAAGCAAGTCCCAGTGCACAGTTCTAGAGAACTTTGGAAAACTAACCTCCATTTTCTTTGACTTCCTATCAGTCTAGCTTGTCATTGATGTCATATAAATCATTGGATACAATAAATATTGCTGTAATCATTGCTCAAGCAATTCTTTCTCTCTTACCACAAAAGACCTTCCACATTATCAGCATTCACAGTTAATAGCTATGTAAATGCCACTAACAGGTAGCTGACATTGCACAGCACTGTTAGAAAATAAGTCAGTTGTTTGGCAAAGTTTTGGATGAAATACTTAAGTTATGTGAAGTGACCTGTTGTGTGAGTGAATGGATTATTTCCAGAAAACCCACATTGATAGAACATGGTGTACTAATAGAACATGGAAGCTGAACAAGTGTATTTCAGGCTTTGAAAATTAGTATACTTTTTCATCCCTTCTGACAACATAGTATCAAGATCTTTATACAGATTTTCTGTATCATTTAAATATTAGAGTATAAAGGAGAGAGTGTGGGAAAGCAGCCAATTGGCTGATCCTTGCTAGATGACTGAAAAGTGACTTGCTTTTTTATTTTAAATATATCAGTCCTTGGGACACATCTTGACACTTTCACTGTGTAGGTGGTAAGTGCTCTGCTCTTTGATCATGACAAGTACTAGCTCTTGTCTTCATTAAAGTACTCCATAAAGGAATTTAGAAACATTGCACTCATTTTTTACCCGAGGAAAAAGAATCTTGGAGGAGTGAGTGGCTTCCCCATGCTTATTCATAAGGCCACTGCCACACTGCAAATTTAAATGCAAGATTCTCATCCAGTGTGATAATACTACTCAAAGATTTAAGAAATCTAATGAATTAAGCAGGTTGCTTAAAAAGGTATCTTTAATTGAATAATTCAAGGATTATTTTTATTTGTCTTCTAATGTGTAAACTTTCTAGGTAAATTCTTGAATAATATTTTCAGTATTTTTCTCTAAAACCAAGGGAGGTAACCATGAATTAACTTCTTGAACTATGTAATCAATTATTTTTAAGCATCTTGAGATTGTTATACACTCTGGTGATTCAGGGAAAGCACTTTATGAAAACTCTGAATATGCCATTATTATTTCCTATGAACCAGATTATGGCATGGAAATTCTTTCAGATGACTTCCATAGTGTGATAAGTTTGAGCATAAGCTCTATGTTATTTATGTTTGCAGAAGCTTTCTTACCCTCAGCAAAAAGTTTAATCTTGATAAGGCTTCTAGAAACATATCAGCTCCTTTGTTGGAAAATTCGTATCTCCCAGCAATGAAGAAAAATAAGGTCTTCTCCAGACTGAAGTCAAGGTGGCTGAAACCAAGCAGATAAACATACAAGCACAAAGTATTTCACAAGATCTAATCAAACAAAACATACAACAGCTTTCTATTCTGGAAGAATTAATATAATTAATATAATTAAAGTGAGGTTTTTCTGCTGCTCTTTAAGATCACTTTCTTAATCTGATAAACTGCATCTTGGGTAAATAATAAAAAAAAATCAAGACCTTCTGCCTGATCCCACAATCTGTTAAGCAGAGATAGAACTGGTGTCTAAAATTTCTTTAGCTTCTGACTGAGAAAGCCCAGACAGATATTTGAATAAGCTGGTAACATTTCACCTCCTCTATGAAGTACTTTTTAGACTTTCTGCTTTGGTTCTTGCTTTAAATAGTATTTGACAACCACAGCTAATTTTTGAAAAGTAAAAGCATACCCATAGAAATGACCTCGAATGAACTCTTGGATCCTAGCCTTGTACATGGAATGCAAATTCTGAAACTCATGCATTGCTGAAAATTTCTTAATGTTCAAGCCATTTGGGGTGACAACATCTGGAAAAGCAGAGAAAAGGCAGAGGTAGACATCTTCAGAGTCAGATAAATCTTTAAGGAAAGAGCCAGTGTGCCTTTCAGATGACAGTATGTGAACAGGTTATGTACTTTTATTACTCATGAAAAGGGAACAGCACTGTCTAGCAAAATGGTCTCCACCAGCTTACCCCATGAAGCTATTGCATATGGCCCTCCACTGTCTACAGCATTGAAGTGGCTTTGCAACATTTTGACCTGTACTTAACATTTGCATAGACCCTGCTGAATGGTGAGGTCTCCCCTTTTGTCCTGTTTAGACTTAAGTAATGTCAGTAATGTCTCCATTTAGCCATATGTTTTTTGTGCAATATGCCCATTACCTCTTCTTGATATCACTGTTGTCTACTTTATCACTATAGATTGAAAGTTCTTGAAAGCAGTAACTGTGCTGTACTATGCACTTGTTTACTGCATTGCACCGGAGAGATCTGTTCTGTCAAAACTGCTGAGAATTTACCAGAAAAGAGAGAATGTAAGATATCTTTCTAAGAAGACCACCTTTCAGTACTCTGCTGGGTTTCTCCTGAAAATAGCGACAGAAGAGTATACTTCACATTTTTGTTGCTTCTCTTCTCAAAGATTCCAAAGCATCTTACAATTAAAATCTGTTCATTTCCAGTATCTTCTAAGGAAGAGCTATAGGATACACACAGAGATATGAGGATAGCTACAACTTGAACTAACACTGAAATTCAGTCACTCTTTTCACTCAACCGTTCTGGTTGAGCAGCTGTTTAAAGGCTTGCCCTATATCTAATTGAGGTAAATGGAAAGAATGACCTTTTCTCTTCTTTGAGTTGGCTTATAAAAGCTGTGTATGGAAATTAAAGGGAAGGCCAGTTCCTCAGCAGATATATTTCATAGTAACACAACTGACTTAGAGCTATAGTAATTTATGATACCAGAGATTATTTAAATACAAAGAATCTTCAAAAAAGCAAGTGCTAATTATTAGAGGATATCATGCTTGTTCTCCTGGCAAGTATCATCAGGTAACACAGGTTACTAGAGTAACCATGACCATTAACTGTAGTAAATTTTAGAATTATGTGCATCCTCCAAAGGACCTTCAGTAAGATAAGAGTTTCCTACTGCACATGGTTCACCCAAACAAAACAGCATCTCCTTTGAGCTCAGTGCCTGTAATTAAGTCTCTCCATACACCAGGGTTACTGATGGGAGTACAGCCTCTTGCTTGCCACTGAGACACGACTTGAACATTGCTACAATTGCCTCCTTTCAGCTGAGGATGCCTGACATTCCAGGTTTCCTGTGTTTACAAAGCTTACCTCTCAATAAATTCACATGCAAGTAAAATCTAATTGTGCCAATTCTGCATCCCCTTTTAAAAGCTTATTTTTGAAGTGGATTGAGAAGTATACACATTCTTTCAGTACTTGTGTTCTTTGCAGAATTTAAGCTTAATGATCTACTGAAGTATTGCTGACCTTTCTGAACAGCCTGTGTTGATTTCACAACTTCAGAGACAATAAATAGTATGAGAATAGACATCTACACAGTTTGTGTTCCAAGATTCATAAAACTGTTAAAGTACTTATTCCCATTAGAATATATTTTCCAGTTATAATTATCTCCTAGGATTTGGGGTACTAATTCCTATTTAATTTCTTTCTAGCCCTGTCAACATGAAGCATAGTGTCAACAATTATTTAAACCAAACATTAAATATATTTACTTGGCTTCTTCAAAGTTGAAAAAAAAAAAAAAAAAGCTCAATCCTGTGAATCTCTGAGCATGGAATTCTCTTCAGCTGACAGTCTATCTGTGAGCAGTCTGAGTCTGCAGATTTTCTCTCCCAGATTAAACTGGATTCAGACTCACTGCAGTCTCCTAAAATCCCCAAACATAAACTACGATTTTCAAGAGGAGCTGCTGGGGGAGAAGTCTCATGCCAATATAAAACAACTTCAAAAGTCCAATTTTCAGAAGGCAAGTCTTGCCTGTCTGAGCTAGTAGCCTTCTATGATGGAATGACTACATTAGTGGACAAGGGAAGATCCATGAATGTCATCTATCTGGACTTCTGTAGGGCATTTGACTTGGTCCCCCACAACATCCTTCTCTCTGAATTGGAGAGATATGGATTTGACAGGTGGACAGGATGGTGGATAAGGAATTAGTTGAATGGTCACATCCAGAGGGTAGTGAACAACAGCTTGTTGTCCAGATGGAGACTGGTGACGAGTCCCTCGGAGGTTCGTAATGTGACCACTGCTGCTTAATATCTTCATCAATGACATCAACAGTGGGATCAAGTGCACCCTCAGTGAGTCTGCAGGTTACACAAGCTGAGTGCTACAGCTGACACCTGAGAGGGACAGGATGACATCCAGCAGGGCCTGGGCAAGCTTGCAAAGTAGGCTTGTGTGAACCTCATGAGGTTCAACAAGGCCAAATACGAAGTCCTTCTCCTGGGTCAGGCCAGTTTTCAGTATCAATACAGGCTGGGGGATGATGGGATTGAGAGCAGCCCTGCAGAAATGGACTTAAGGGTAGTGGCGGATGAGTTGGCAATGTGCACTTGCAGCCCAGAAAGCCAACTGCATCCTGGGACAACATCCTGGACTGCATCAAAAGAAGTATGGCCAGCAGGTCACAGGAAGTGATTCTGCCACTTCACTCTGGTGAGACCTCACCTGGAGTGCTGTGTCCAGCTTGGAGCCCTCAGCACAAGAAGGACATGAACTTGTTGGAGCTGGTCCAGAGAAGGGCCACAGAAATGATCAGAGAGCTGGAACACCTCCTCTACTGAGGACAGGCTGAGAGAGTTGGGGTTGTGCAGCCTGAAGAAGGCTCCAGGGAGACCTTATAGTGGTCTTCCAGTACTTAAAGGGGGCCTATAAGAAAGATGAGGACAATCATTTTTTAGCAGGGCCTTTGTGATGGGAGTAGGGGCCATTGTTTTAATCTAAAAGAGGGTACCTTTATGCTAAATATAAGAACGATTTTTTTTACATTGAGAGTGGTGAGACANGAGTCCCTCGGAGGTTCGTAATGTGACCACTGCTGCTTAATATCTTCATCAATGACATCAACAGTGGGATCAAGTGCACCCTCAGTGAGTCTGCAGGTTACACAAGCTGAGTGCTACAGCTGACACCTGAGAGGGACAGGATGACATCCAGCAGGGCCTGGGCAAGCTTGCAAAGTAGGCTTGTGTGAACCTCATGAGGTTCAACAAGGCCNTGACCTTTAAATGTCCCTTGCAACCCAAACCATTCTGTGATTCTAGGTGCTTTGTGCTGGTAAAAAGCAAGACCTTTCAGAGGTATCCCAGATTAGATGACCGAACACAAATTACTCTTAAGACAAGGCTGTCATGTTTAAAATAAAAAGGAAAAATCTTCTAAAATCATCTTCCTAATGATAGTCAGGAATAAAGCAAAGAATCCACTGGAGAACTCTGTTAGCCTGATAAATGAACCATGATGTGATTTGAAGCACTGAAATTAACAGAGATTATGGTCCCAAACTATAAATAGCACAACAATTTACCTAAAAAACCCACATAAAATCTACAAAGAATAAGCAAACAACAAAAAAAATCAGTTGTTTGTTTGCTATACTTAAAATAATCAACTAATCTCTGAATATATCCATCTCAAAATTGTTGTGCAGTTTTTCCCCCATGATGCTTCTCTGCAGATGGAGTATTGTGGCTTGTCTTTACAAAGCACTGTGGTGATTTAAAGAGAGTTTTAGTTGCACAGCAAATTAGGATAATGACCTTATTCAAACTCCATGGGTAGAGAAGACAAGCTTTCTTGACAAGTTCAGTATTTTATGAGATTGATACAAAGGGGAATATCAGACAAACTGTTGCGTGCATATCTTGACTCTGTTTTCCGACTGTACTGTCTGCTCTAAGAAAATATTGTGTTGTAGTCACAATAACTACAACCATGTAGCTCCTCCGAGCTACGAGAGATACAGGGAAATGAATTGTATTGATTTACAGTTTGGTTTTTGCCTTCTCACCTCTTTCAATATTAAAGAAAGACTGATTTAGCACTGCAAAGCAAAACTCTAACATTGTGGTTTGCATCTGAAACTTTTTGCTACATTTCTAAAATAACATATTCCTTATCTCTAGCCAAGAAACAAATCTCACTCTGTAAAAGCAGGTGAGATATATTACAAAGGTTCCAGCTCCTGCTTTCAGCAGTTGACCTGAATACATTACCATCACTGGAAACCCTGCTGTAGACAAAACCCCTGAAGCTGAGATGTACTTGCAAAGACAGCCTAACATCCACGGAGTTAAACTAAAACTCTCCTGAAATAATACTGAAAGCAGTTATTAAATGCTGCTGAACTTGATGTTTTTTTGGATTACATGTACTATTAAAAAGCATTTCAATTGATAGTATCTGCACTTGTTTTGAAAATGGGCTATTCTTTGCATTGTAGCCAGACATACCTACACATGTGTCCTTGTAAGTAATGTTTGGATACCTGTTTCTATTATTTTCATTCAGTCTAAGGAAATGTAGGTTCTCAGAGGAAACATAAGAAGAAAATAATTCAGGTCTTACCAGGATTTCTTTTAAGCATATGTTCTGCTTCTACAGCTGTTATCTGTGAGACTGTGGTAAACACATGGGCACAATGTACAGATGCCCGTTCCATGCAGTACCGATGGTATATCTGTCTCTCTCCTGCTTCCTTGTCAATGTCGAACTGTTAAATAATAGAACAACAAAAAGACACCGTTATGATATGCTTATCAGACTCATTACCACAAAGAAAGTCTCTTGTGTTAAGCTTGATTTCCCTGGGGAATAAGAATCACATCATTATGCTGTTGGTTTGTCTTTCTGTTTTCTGAACTATTTTATCCACTTTGAAGAGTTTGAAAGAGCAAAAAAGGTCTCAGTTCTTGCATGTTCATGAAAAAAGGAGCCCTAGATTAATGATCCCATAAAAGGTAAGGATCTGTGTTATTTGGCAGGCTGGCTGGCAACATGTACATTGAGCCCATGCTTAAAGGTTCAAATGTTCACTAATGATAGCCGCTGCAAAATCACTACAATGTAGTCCAGAAAAGAGTAATGCTAATGAGGTGTCAATGCTTACAATGAAATTACAATCCTCTTACTCTTACATGATGTTTCACTTCTGGGAACAGCAGTGTTGATCTCCTAAAGTCAGTAGCATGGACACTAAATAGACTGGGAGTTACCTGGAGAGCGACAGTGGCGCTCAGCGAGCTGTCATTATCGCTGCCTAATGCTGGGTGCACAGTCTGACTTTGATTGCATTTGACTCTCTAACTTCATTGACCATAATAGTTTTAACCATTATTATGGGCTGGGCAGAGAGTACTTTCTATAGTTAGGACTTACAGTCTGACCTTTGCCATGGCTAGTTGCTTTTAGTACTTTAGCAACTAGGCAGAAGTAAAGCTAGTTAGGCTGCAATTTTTCACGCCAAGTAGGTGCTTAAGGTTGGTATAGAACATGTTTAAGACAGTTTAGCAATTGTGAACCATTTCAAGGACCAAGATTTAAGCATGTAATTATTTAAACATGCAATTTTTTATTTAAGCATTTTTATTATTATTTTTACTTTGTTGTATAGATATAGACATAGGTATATTACAACTGTTTTGCTAAGAAACTTAATTGCTTTTATTCACTGAGAACTCTGATTTTGCAGTAGTGTTACAGTGCTGGTGGGAAAGTGGCTTCCACTGTGTTAGTGAAAGGGTCATGAGAATTATGAGAATTTTGGTGCATGAAATACAACCATGGCACAAAAGAAAGACTTTTGCCTATAATATACTTCTCAATAGGTGTAGAGGTTGAATGGTAGAAAAAGTAGAGGGAAGGATGGTAGAGTAAAATAAAGGTGAATTAATTTGACTCCTTAGTATGCCACAGATGTCTACCAAGATGCTTCACTTGCCCTAAACCACAGTTCTTAACTGGGTATGTGACATTTTCTACCTTGATATCTTTGAGTTTGATCTGTGGAAGTGTTGAGCATTCACATCTGCAGCTGAAATCCGCTGCACCTATGTTCTGAGGTTATAAAGTACTTGGCACTGTTAACTCCAATAAAAGCCCTCCCTCTCCCCCTCCTCCCCCCCAA
>VWZY01004560.1:201219-240058 GCA_013399075.1 Chloroceryle aenea
CAAAACAAAACAAAACAAAACAAAAAAAAAGAGAGTATGATGTAGCTACTTGCCCTCCTAGGAGTGTGGTAACTTAACTAATCAATGTCTCTGGAGCATACAGACACCACTGATTAATGCTGCAAAACAGTTAAGAAAATCACAGATACATTCCACAATGTGTAATTAAGATTTCAGCTCTGAAATGTAAACAAGGTAGGAAGCTGCCTATTGAACAATAATGATTACTCAATAATTTTGTGTACCGAAGATGCAAACTGGGCCAGTTCTTTAGCATGCTGGGCAAGCATGCAAAGGGGATGGGGTATCACTGCACAGTGAAAACTGTATCAGCTTTTTCAAGCTCATCTAACTTGGCAATTTAACAATTATTTTTAAACACAAACAAACAAATGGCTAGACAATTTTAAAAGGTTTATGTTCCCTATTCCTTTTCTCACCAAGAATGGGTTCTTTACAAAATGCAATTAAAACCAAATCATGCGGCATGGTCACTCGTCGTAGATAAGCACTCTCTCCAAAACTACTGGGAGAAAGGTTTTTAAAGTAATTGTTCAAAGTACTATGACTTAGTTGTTGCTAGCTTTTATTTCTTTGATAGCATGAAAGTATTTTACACATAACACATACACATGTAGATGTTTATGACTTCTGCTATTCATTTTTCACCTTCTGGAAATGGAAAAGGTTTTATTTTGCAGATACCACATGATTTTTGGCAGGCTTTTTCAAAGGTGCGTAGTTCCATGACTACTAGTAAGTATCAGCCGAGGTCTCAAGAGTTCACACATTTCATTTGCTCTCACTCTCCAGCAGATTCCTTCACCAATCAGTAAAGCAAGACCTTGACTTTTGACCTCACAGTGTGGAGTAAGAAACCTCATTGTGTACTTCTGCACAGGCTAGATGAGTGACTTCAGAAAGCAAGTCTTAGACAAGTTGAAGGGCAGGTCAAATGGCACTTAATTGAAAAGACAGTGCAGGAGACAAATTTAGTCCACACGGCACTGGGGAAAGACAACGGAGCTTGCTGTGACAGTATTAGCTCCAGAGTTAGAGGTAACATGGGGCATGGCACTGCATCGAGCCAATATGCCAAAGTGAAGCAGAACACCAGCACAGCCGGTTTGCTCTTCACTCCCAAAGAAATGTTTCTGCTCAGCAATTGGTTCTACAGCCTGAATGCTTGTCAGTCTTAGCTCAGGCACCAGTGAACTATGTTCCATAGTGTTCACATGCAGGGAGAGCAAAGAAAAATACCTATGAAGTGCGTCATGCTTGCTTTTGTTTATTTGCTGTTATCAGCAAACTGGAACACTAACAAAAACACAGATTAAAGCTGCGTCAAGAGAAAAACAGATATAAGTCAGATTAACTGTTTATAGAATCATTTAGGTTGGAAAAGACCCTTAAGACTGAGTCCAACTGTTTCTTCCCTCAGCGGCTTTGAAAGACTAAATTTCAATATCCACTTCCCTGTAAATACACTGCTCCACTGCTGCTCCCAGTGAATATCCCTCCTACACTGACTGTTAGAGACCAAGCAGATGATTAGAATTTACATGATGGCAAGGATTAGAGGGGAAAATGCCTTGCTTACACTCTAATTTCAAAACAAAACAGGAAAACATTCCACACATATAAAGTTTTGGAGGAAAATTTGCTTTTGCTGCAATGCAATTCTAAGGAAAAATTTCAGCTCATTTCTGTCCTTCCCATGGACCCGTAGCATGTCATAACAATTCATGTCTTTAAATTTAGCATTAGGTAATCACTGAAACTCTCTGCATGACATTCGGCTTAAGACAGCAAAGAAAATATTTAAATACAAAAAGAAAATTCTCTTGGAAGCAGTGAACAGTCACTGAAGTAAAAAATCCAAATCAGAAATTCCTACTTCAAAATGACACAGACAAATCTCAAAGGATTTACAAGAACACTAGAGGAATTATTTGAGAGTGGAAAAGGAAGCAAGACTAAGTTAGCTATGTAAAGACTTTTCTGAAGGACAGATAAATTACCTATAGTCCGTGTGCAATCTCTAGATGCTGATATTAGTTTATGGCTTCATAAAGAAAAAAAATAAAATAAGTATGATGAAAGACAACAGAAGTTAAAGCAAGACAAATTCAAACTGGAATTAATATAGGTAGTTTTGATAACAAGTAACTTTTTGATACCTTTGCATAAATAATATAGAATCCCCTCATACCTGAGCTTTATCTCAAGAGTGGATAACATTTTTGTAGTAGCTTGTATCTCAAGTAAAAGGTATAGGTTTGAAGCATGAATTTCTGCCTGAGGATTTTAGATAAAGAATGACACAATCTCTTCTGGTCTTTAAAATCAGTGGCACACTCAAGTTCACAAGGTGATTCTACAGTAGAATCAGGAACAGTCAGAGAGGCTTGAAGTTCAAATTCCTTATCTACCAGAGGGTAGAATGGAAAGATCTCTTCTAGCATAATCTCACTGGCTGCCACTGTCTGAATTACGTAAGAATTACTCTTTTTAAAATCCAGCTTGCGTCAGTTTTAACTCCCATTGATTGTTATCTTGTGCAAACAAAACTTTCATTCTGGTATAGCTCTGCCATGCCAGAAAAGAATGAAATTTACACTTCCTGGCTTAAGTCAGATTTCCATTAGCTGCTCTACTAACAAAGCGGATCAGCTTTGCATAACAGGGAGCTCAGTGACAGCCCTGGTGGTACTGTACTAAGTGGAAGGAGAGCTTGTACTCCTATATTGTCAGTAGAAAACCTCTTGACTGTTCATTTTCATTGGGATTTTTAGTACTTTTAGACTTCTTCGCATAGAATTCTCCACTGCACTGCAAACTAGATGCAGCTGCACTCGTATGAGCCAAATGTAAAATGTTGCTAGGTCTAAACAAAGGTGTTACACATTGGTAGGGCAACCTTATATAAGCAAAAAGGCAATGACAAATGAGACTAATTTTGTTTTTTCTTCTCCTTAGAGCACTTTCTCTATTGTAAATCAGGATGATTTTTTTACTAGGAAGCATCAGAGGCTGAAGCCTACAAACTTGTCCATTATGCCAGGTCCACCAAACCATTTCAGATGCCTCTTGGATGAAATTCCAGGTTAGATCATTTGCCAGCAAGACTGTTCCCAGTACAGCTGTCTAGTCACCTATGAACTAGCCTGGATCATCAGTGTTTCTCAGTCAATTTATGAAAGGTGCTAGTCTATTCAAAAACCTGGACAGCTGAAATGAGACCAAAACCAACCCTAACCAATCAAACAACAACAACAAAACCCAACAATCAACCAAACAAAAAAACCCCAAATCTAAATAAGTCAGTCTCCTTAAACAATGGGGAAAGCAATAAGAGATTAACATTCTTGATCTTTATCTGAGAAGTCAGTTCCTCTGGAGAGAAAAAGGCTGCACAGGCTCAGAACCTTTCTTCACAGAACTTCCTACCCTCTGGATTAGTTATTTTGTCTCAGTTTATTTTATCAGCAAACACAACCTCACTCCCACCAGCATAAAAGCTAGAATGGACATGGGGACAATAGAAAAGAAAATGCATTGCCAGTTGCAATACTTAGATCGACAAAACTTCTTAAGCATAGCTAAATCTATTATAATATCTCTGTTGGGAATTAAGCTTATAACATACCCTGCTTGTTACTGAAATCAGAAAGTGTTGACTTGAACTTGAGTTCAAGTCAGGGTTAGCAGTCCCTGACCCAGCCATTTACCCAAGGTTCTTTAGATGCTTAGAAGTAAATAAAAATACTGCACACTACCAGTTACCAGTGCAAATCACCTTCTAGCTTATTCTTTTTGTTTCCCTCCCTCCCTTCCTTCCTCCAGTATCAGAGCAATTTAAATGTGAACTAAAGTATAGTTTTAGCTGTTATATGGTTATTACCTCAGGTATAGCCCATCTGCTCTTTGTTACTATGCTGCTGAGGACAACAGTGTAACTTCTGATGCTCACTGTACTTCTTGCACATTGTTCAGATTTAACATCCAGGCTTCCACTGGGGCAAATGTAGATAAATTCCTCCCAGTGCAGATGAACTAAGTTAAAACTGTAAGAATAGAAGAATTGTATAACCTCATACAGCAATGCTGGATAAGAACCGGGATCCTGTGTCTGACTGAGGCAAAGAGCAGATGGCTCTGGAAGAGGTCAGGAGTCAGACAACATCACAGTCTTACATCCATGCACCCTCCCATCTTCCCGCAATCTACAGCCCTGATCTACTAGGCTGACTATCCCTGTGCCAATTGGCACCTAGTGAGCTTTGCTAGGAAGGTGAATTAAAGTGGTATTTTCCACTGGGGAATTCAGAGAAAGAACGAAAATCTCAGTAATTTTTAAATGAGACCTTTCAACTCGTATCTTCTGGTCCTGCTTATCTACAGGAGTGGTTTAACACTGAAGTGGAAGAGTACCACACTGTGTGGGGGGGTGTGTGTATGTGTGAAGAGCAGACAGGGCTGATGGACAGTGGAGGACAAACTGACTGTTACAGCATCAGGGCTAACAGGAAATATGGTCACACACTGGTCACACACACCCAGGGCACTGCGAGAGAGATAGAAGGGACTGTGAGGATGCCAGGTAAATATCCTTATCAGTCATCAAACAATCATGTCATGGTTTTGCCTGTATATCCCATTGTTAAGTCTTTCAACACTGCAGACAGAAAAGCACTTGGCCTCAGAAGGCCAAATGGAGCTCTCTCAAGCAGGTGTTCCAAGCCAGCTTTTTGTGGACTGTGTTGGGGACCAGAAAAGGGAACATGAGGTTTCCTCTTTTCTCTGTAGCAGCTGTACATGCCCAATTGTCTCTAGGCACAATGAGGCCACACCCTTTCCTTCTCCGCTGCAACCGTTCTTCTGTGGTATCTGGCACAGCACATAACACAGTTGCATCTTTCCCACCTACCTCAGCTGCTCTGCTTAAAGCTGGTGGAAATTCGTGAGTGAAGTGAGAAGCTGAAATCAATTATTAAGCTTTAAAGGAAGAAAATATGCAATAGCATTCAAACAGGAAAAACAGCTATTATACCTTAAGGTGGGAGGGGATGACGTGCCCTAAAATATATTGTATCATCCAAATATTAAACAATAGGAAGCCCTGGAGAATCTTCACTAGACAAATTGCTAGACTTTAACAGATTACTACTAGAAGCCAGCAACAAGAATAGCCTCTGCAGGCTTAGCTATCTGTATCACTTAATTACTGTATTCTAGATAATTCTCTCATATTTCTCAAATAACTTTCGGGCCATGACGACCTTTTTACAGCCAAAGGAACCCTCATTAAATATCTGAATTCCTAGTAAGAGTTAATTTTGATGGGAAGGGCTTTAGCACCCTAGGAGCATGTTGAACAGTAGTATAACAGCTTGATATCATTTCCTCTGTTAATTAGTACCTTTAAATATCAGTATCTCCATAGTGAGCACAAAGCATTGTGGTCTAGAAATTCACAAGTTTCCTCCCTTATATATTATTTACATCAGTTTATAAAAATAGCATAATATACTATATTGTATAATAATGTTTCATTCCATCTATTCTTAGAATAAATTCTGAATATAAATTTCTGTCTTTATGACATAGCTGATAGGTACCAATGGGAATTGTGAAGCTTTGCAGAAAGATGGACACTACTGTATCACATGAAGTTGGCTATGTCATGTGTCAACAGTAACAGTGATATTAATACTGTGATTAGATTGTAAATACGTAACAACAGGAAATATATTCAAGTCCACTCAGCTGTAAAATCATTATTTTTGAATACACAGACAATGGTGAGACCTCCAAAGTTACTATGGAGAAAAAAAAAAAAAAAAAGTTGCTTTTGAGAAAACCAGCATATTTTACCAGACTCACCAAATTAACCAGAACACAAACCAAAAATTTATCATTTCCTTTACAAAAGGAAAGCAGGGCTCTAACATAGCATTCTTAGCATCCGTTTTCAAAACAAAAAGCCTTTTTTTTTTTTTAATTCTAATTTCTCGTTTAAATTCTTTTATATATACACACACACACACACTATGGCTTCCCTAGTAACAAATTATGTCTTAGAATGCAAAGGTGAATGAATAAAGTTACTGCTGAAAAGTCCACTTTCTCAAGTGCTAAACCTGAATTTGCATGGTTTTAATTCTTTCAATATAGCTTTTTCCAGAGAAAAATAATTTAATGCAACTTTGAGGGTACAGTAGTTAAAAGGCTAAAACCCATGAATGCTGAGGGACCTGGCAGATGTTATTGCTAAGCCACTCTCCATCATCTCTGAAAGGTCATGGAGATCAGGCAAGGTGACTGAGGTCTGAAGGAAAGACAATGTCACTGAAGTCTTTGAAAAGGGCAAGAAGGAGGATCCAGGAAACTACAGGCCAGTCAGCCCCACCTCCATCCCTGGAAAGGTGATGTAACAGCTCATTCTGGAGGTCATCTCTAAGCATGTGGAGGAAAAGGTAGTTATCAGGAGTGGTCAGCATGGATTCACCAGTACAGGTTAGAGGTTGACCTTCTGGAAAACACTTCAGAAAAGGACCAGGTTGTCCTGGTGGACAACAAGTTTATCATGAGGCGGGAGTGTGCCCTTGTGTCCAAGAAGGCAAATCATATTGTGGGGTGCACTAAGAAGAGTGTGGCCAACAGATAAATGGAGGTTTTTCTCCCGCTCTACTCTGCTTTAGTGAGGCCACATCCGGCGTATTGTGTCCAGTTCCCCATTTCAAGAGAGACAAGGAACTACTGAAGAGTCCAATGGAATACCAGGGTGATTTCAGCAAAAGGAGGGCTACTAGCTATTCCTTTCTACTGCCTTTCACTGAGAAAAAAATGCTGTGAGGCTGCATCTGAAGTGTCAGATGTAGCACAGTAAAGAGAAAACAAGCCACAAGCTCATTAGCTGTAAAACAGAAGGAAGGAGGAAAACATCTCTTACCTGGTCAAGATTGTTGTAAAAATCTATACTGGCTGCACACAGGTATCTCCCGAGCAGAGTTGCATGGGTAGTAAAAATTGTGGCAACAGGAAGTTTCTGAGATCGAGACAGTATTAAACCCACTCCTGCCTGCCATTCATGGAAGTGGGCAATTATGTTGGGCTTGTCATCAAACTGAGAGGAAAGCTGGAAATAAGCAGAAAGAACATACATGAAACACATCTTATCCTATCAATCATCCCAGCCCCAGGAATCTCCTTGCGTCCTTCTGTGTGCTTAGCTTCTTTGGTATGACAAAGTAGTATAAATGGTCATGTGTCTTGATTCCCATCAGCCCTAATACTTAGACCAGGAAGCACACATGCCTCAGAACAGTATCCTTTCTAGAGTCTTGGGGAGTTCTGGCATGTACAGTCAGTTACTTCTTTAAACTTGCTCTTCTGCTCTTGAAACCCTTGTTCAGATAAAAATATCATGAGCGTCTATTACAGACAAATGATTCTGCAGGTCAACAAAGTTTCATCTCTTCAGGTAAGCTGTGGCACAGTGACATGTGAAGTCACAGTGCTATCATTAGTCCTTTCTGTCTGTCTGTGTTCCCTGTGCAAGGTAGTTATCCATCTGCTGAGATACTGGCTTCAAAGACAGCTTGTGAGTGTAACAATTTGACTACCCTATAGGAGAGAAAAAGGGAGTTTCAGATCTGATCTGCAGTCATAAATACGGGAGTTGTAAAGAAAGAGGGAGAAGTGGCAGTATAGACATAGCAGCTTTCATATAGGGCAGAACTTCCCTTCCTAGAAAAAGACAGTTACATGTTCACTTCAGAAGTTTTAAATACAAATTTGTATTCTTGTGGCCAAGAAGGCCAATGNAACCCCCTTAAAATCATTGTTTTCAAACTGGCGAGTAGGAACCACATCCCAAAGGGATTTTTTCCAGGCTGACAAGGCTGAGGTTTAAAAAAAAAAATCTCTAGATTTAAAAACTGTACCTCTTTTAAAAACCAGGCTGTTAATGATCCAAAAATCACAGCATCGTTGGCTTCACGGTCATGAAAAGGGATCCCTATGTTGCTGACATCCCAAAATTCACCTTTCCACCTGTCCAGATTCCAAGCTGCTGATCCTATATCGAACAGTAAAACATATGGGCTGCCCTCTATCAACCATCTTCCAAAAAAGACCTATGGGAAAGAGGTAAGGATATAAGCAGAAAATGTTGAAGTGAACGTAAAGACCAGTTTTCATTCAGACTATTTTCATTCATCGGATCTTAAGTATATTTACAAAAGGAATAGGTGATCATACTCCTACAGGCCCAAGATTTGTGGTTTTCCTTGCAAAATACATGGAGTAATACTGGACCAAAGGCAGGGGTAAAAGGAAATTACAATCTTTAGGAACATTTTAAGACTTTTTAGATTTTCATTGCAATATTAAGCTTTTTTTCATTAAAAAAGTAAGTTAGGAAGATTATACTTGGTTGAATAAGTCAGATTTGTCACCAATCTTTTGCCTTGCATACTATATTATTGGTGATATGTCATATTGATTTCATATGACAGGCGCTTGGGACTTGCATCTACTGTGACATTTCCTCATTTAGCCCAAGCAATGCAGCTGATATCCTTTGGCAGAGTGGAAGGATCAGTCAAAAGGTGTAATAACACATTAACCCATATCAGTCTAAAAAAAATATAACTTTCCTGCTTTATCTGTATCAGTATAGTTGAATCTCTAAGAGTATTTAAAACTCCACTGATACAACCTACCTGCCCAACCAGGAGAGTAAGCTGAACTGTCTGTCATAAGGCAACTCAACACAGCTGGACCCACACCACAGATGGTACCAGTCTGCAGTATCATATTATTTCCCATTAATGCTACCATCAAAATAGCTATAGCAGCAGTGACATATTAAATGGTAAGAGTAAGGTACGAGTCGGTACTGCAAGGTGCTAGTTAGTAACTGCAAGCTAGTCCAGATTATACCCCATGCAGAGGAACCTTTTATGCCACTGTTCAGTCTTTTTTCACTCATCAGACCCTAGGACCTCAGGGGTTGAACCCAGCCCTGACACTATAACAGGCTGAATAGAGGTCAGGTCTTGAAAACAATGAGATGAGAGCTCTTAGACCTGTTTGCATAGGGGGTAACAAAAACCAGGTGTGTGAGGAGGGTCATCTCCTTATGTACTTATTTCAGGCTATCCACCTTTCTTATTCAGGAAAATGAGGTTGAAAAGCCAGGAGTTTGTGTGAACCCAGACCTTCTAAGTATGAAGTTGGGATGTGGCAAGGGACACACCCGACTGGAAAAGTTTGGAAGCTTTCCTAGGTCTCCCAATATAAAGGGATCCGTTGTGATGCATAAGAAAAACCCAGACATAAACGTTAATAGGATAAGCACAGCTCCTGGAAAGTGAAGCATCTTTATTAGAGATCAAAGCTATACTTGACGTACCTGGGATAGATTTGCTACTATATATGAATACTCCAGCAGCACAATGCACATGTTATAAGCTGGTGGAGTTGACTGATTAAACTGAATGTATTGCTGAACAGCATAAAGTGTATACATAGCACTGCAGTTACTCTGCCCCACAAGGATTTTGCTGTTTTCCAAACAAAGTTGTGTTACACAGCTTGCAGACACTTCTTGTAAGCAACAGAGGCAATATGCAAAAGTTGACCAATCGCTTATGAAAATCTGATTAGCAATAAGAAATGGCAGTTAGATTAGACCTTTTAGTTTGAACCTCAGCCTAAACAATGCAAGCATCATGTAATGTCAGCGTCCCCAACAGACACTCTCCCAAGCTGTGGCACGTAGACATCCAACAATACCCTTCTACCCAATATGCAATAGGGCATTAGATCCTAATAACAGCAGAACTGCTGTTGCAAAGGGAGGTAACACATTGCCAGTGCCACAGCTCGTGCAGTCCAAGAATTCGATTAATTTCTACATTAAAGTGGGCCATGCCCCTCAGCAACAGAGCCTTGTAAAAATGCTTCCTTGCTGCTGCCTCTCAGTGCTTTTCACAGCTCTTCAGCACACAATCCAAGCAAATAAATTTTCCTGAGGGATTCAATGCAGAATCAGAGTGAAGGTGAGTTCTAGATCTCTGATGAGGACTTTCAAGAAAGGAGCTCAGATTTAGCCTCTGTTATCTTCCACCCATTTTCAGGTAATCAATTATCCTAAGGCTGCAGCTGCTTGCACTTTAGTAGCTTGCCCATTGACACAGCAGATTTTATTCCCTTCAGTAGATCACCTTCATAGGAAGAAGCTTATTCCTAGTTTATTGTTGGAAAAACCAAGTCACAGAAAGGTTATGAGGTCTGACTCAGATCACGCAGAAAACACTGGTGAAAAATTCTGTAGGAAACATTAATTCAATCCTTGTGCTGTGGTTTAACCTCTCCTCCTAGGGAAGAGACAGCTAATTGCACTGATCTGAAGAAGCAGACTCATTGTCAGGTGGGTTCTTTTCTTAATTCCACCAGTGTTTTGTCCCTTTCTGGCTTTCAACTCAATGCTTCATGAGAAAAACTGTGAGCTAGTGGAACACTCTTTCCAGCACAAGAACACCAAATGTAAGGGTTCAATCAAAGTAAGGTCATATTATATCAACTGAAATCTCACTCTCTTTAGAGACTAGATAAATAAGTCATTAATCCAATTAAGTAGACTTTCAGATAAATGACTGTTAAAACCTGTAATTGGATAAACCAGTTCTTCCTCAAAAATAACCTTTAATGAATTGACTCTGCTGTTCTAACAGTGGATTCTGACCCTTTCCCATCATGACATTGACCAGGACTGCTGTGTCAAGTGGAATGGGAAGAGTATTAACCAAAACTGTAATCCCCTCAGAGTCAGCTTTGTTGCCCTGGGAAGCAGTAACACATCTGATTTACCTGACACCCTTGGCTTTTCATGGTGTCCATTGCCTTCTTAACTGCAGGGTTTGGAGGCTCACATGCTTCCACCTGAGTCTTCACATTCTGCTCAAAATAGGGACCAATCAGAAAATAGTTTTCACCCCATTCATCTGCCGTAGTTTTGGCTTTTGTCTGGATCACAGTGTAAATGCCTCCCACTGCAAAAGAAGATCACAAAAACTAGCAAGGGGAACAGGCCACAGAAGGTCTGGAATAAGCACCTGTAGATCAGATACACCTCTAGTTAAATCACTTCACAGTCAGATTCAAACTGAAACCCAAAACTCTACTAAATAAATAGAAGTTCAATGTCTTAAATGGATCAGAGCTTCGTGGTTCAGTTGAGGAGTATGCACTGATATCAGACATTTAATTCTTAAATGACAATTTAACCTTTGCTTACTCCTGGGTAACTGCACTGATTTTCTTCTCTTAAACCTTAAAAGGATGCTTTCTAGCCTTAACTGGTATTTTTATCTAGTCTGTGGTTTTTAAATTTTCTTTTAGGTGTTTGATGTCACACCAGAAACATTGGACTAATACATTATTTTATTCTTATATTATTCCCAAAATCTTTACACTCAAATCATGGGATTCAAATACTGGGGCTCATGCTTCCCTCTCCCATGCCTAACTCTGATTCTACTGCATCCTGAGCACAGCCTTCTGTTTTTTTTATTGCAGCAGTTATAATTTTCAAATATAGTTTTGTGATAGGGAAATAGGAGAACTGAGATGGCACTTTCAGCTTGTTTTTACACAAATCACTGAGAGAAGCTGAGTGACTGATGGATTTCATTGACTACTGACTCTAAACAGGTATGTAAACCAATACCCTCAAAGCAAAAGGTGTCATGTTCCATTACCATTCTGAAGAGAAGTTGAAATGAATGTAGCCTACACTGACAATATGATTGCATCACCTCCCACCACAATATTGTCCATTTTTAAAATAAACACAGTATTAAAGTATATAAGAGAACGAAAGTACATCCCCCGATGAGTCAATACAGATCTATCTAGTCTTGCACACAGTATGCAAGATCCACTTAGCTGCTCTTACTCTCAGTTTTCCACAGTCAGCCCTGTAATTCATGCATTGGTAGGGCACCTGTGCAATCCCTGCTCTGCCAGAGCAAATTTCATCCATCACTGAATTTGGAAAAGTTCGGTAATACTCCAGGCAAGAAGACTATGCTATGCCTTTCAGCAGCCACACCAAAATTACACTGAAACTTGCCAGTGATTCACAGCAGGTATGCCACACTTAGGATTTTTTAAAGGTACTGCAGTATCCAATTGCATGTGGCAGGAATCTTGAGAGGGGGCTGATTCCCCTTAAAAATCTGCCACAAATGGACACTATTTAAAATAGAGCAGCTGAAGTTGCACAACACTTTGGGACATTAGTTCCCAGACCAATTAAACTATCACCCAACAACTACAGCAAGCCTTCTGGCAAGCCTGGTATCTGACAGCCCTGAGGAACTGAACAACAGAACTATGTTTTTAGTAGCGCTCCTAAAAATGTTGCACTTAAATTCCTTTAAAATATCCCATTTATTTTGAAGGCTGGAAGGATCCCTAGAGTCCTACTACTTTTATGTCAAAATGTTTCAGGATTCTAGGTAGTTTACAAAGAAAACCAAATGCAGTTCCAACTACCAGTTTGCTAAGAATTATTACAATAAATTATTACCCTACACAGTAATTCAAGACCTAAGAAGACAGGAATATTACAGATACACATTCCTAAATCAAGCTCAGAGTTCAAGAGTTTTACATCACATATACATGAAACTGCAGAAGGAAATCTATGGAGAAGTCTATTCTTCTCTACTTCAATAGGACCAGAAAGCTAAGAAAATAACTTAGTCATCATACCCTTGTGTGGCTGCTCTGGACAGAGATTTAGAGAATCTTGGTAAATGACATTAGATATTCCCTCCAAGTTCTTCAGCTCACAAGCTGAGAGAGACTACTTAAATAGCTTGGATTCAAACAAATGTATAATTTTAATTATATAAGTCAGAATGTTCAACCCATAGTCATACAGTTTACAGTGACATGCCTGTTGTTCACAGGATGGTAAATACATCATATGAGCACAAAGGCATTTCAATTCAACATGGATAAATATGGAGCTGGGTGGAAATCTTAGTCATGAAACTAGTTTTTAATTGGCAGAAATACGTAGCTTACAATAAGGGAAGATTTTGGTGCAAAGCAGCCTGATAACTCAGGGAAAAGAGAAAATAGGTACTTGCAAGATGAAAGATTCTAAACAAGGTGATAAAGCTGTATATGACTAGAGTGGTGCAAATGTCTTTCCCCATCACTGCAAGAGTGGAGATCAGCCTCTTCCATGCTGCAAGGCATTTAACATTGGGATCAGTGAGGTGGCCAAGTTTCCACAGTGATTAATTTTAAGAGCAGTAAGAAAAGTACAGCTTATGGAACTGAGTAGAGACTGGACAGTTGTTTTGTATAGCCAACAGGCGAGTGGTTCTTTTCACAAGGTTTTGATTAAGATCACTCTGTGGCCAAAAGCATACCCTGCTGAGGGAAAGAGTGGAGAGTAAGCTGTGCTCTGTCACCCTAATCTGTTGCATGCCAAGGAAAACATTTCAGGGCACTGACTTGCCTGAAATACAATGAGAAGCACGTAAAATAAAAACAAAAGACTACGGTTTCTGGACTGTGAAAGCTCTTCAGAAGATAGATGTGATAAAAGATCTGTGTTACCTGGTCCCCAAACTTGCTTCTGTCTTTTCTGTTCCTGTGGAAATATGACTCACAAAGCAAGTCTGTGCATAAGCTTTAATCGATGGAGGAGGGAAACTGTGCAAGTGAAACTCTTTATGTGGAAAGCATTGGGTGCAACTTAAAGACATCTTGAGAAAAACAGACCAACGTCTAGAGCAATGTATTGAGTTTTGAAATTACACTTTTCTATAGCAAATCCAAGAAACGCATTCTATAGCATTGAGATAGCTTATATATGTGCAGTTACTTTGAATTCCCTAGAAAAACCTCTGCCAGTAAGCAATACATTACATATCCTAACTAAGAGAGTAAGAACATGTAACTAAGAGAGTAAGAACATGTACATATTCTCTGGGAGCTGAAAAGAATTCTCATATTACTTCCAACAGTTAGGATAAACTCCTTGTTTTTCTCTAATATGATGTTTTAAAGTCATATTATAAACAGAAGTCCTTTCCAAACAACAGGTATGTACCAAAATCCCATGATGTTGCAAGTTTCTCTATGCAGCCTCTCAAGTTCTGTACTTTGAAACAGGTTTTAAAGCAAAACAAATCAAATACAAAAAAAGAAACAAATGCAGTATCTGGAGAGATCAGATCCAGAGAATTGGTTCAGATCATCACAAACAGGGAATTAGCAGTAAAATAAAGATGTAACGCTAGTTTGGTGTTCTGATCTCTACCAAAATGCTTTATTCAAATATATTCAATTTTAAAATGTTCTTGAAAGAAAATTATTTTATTTCTGTTTAAAATTGGTTTTTAACTTTTCTACCAGAATAAAGGAAATCAAGTTAAAAATGCAAACCAACAAAAAATATTTTTTCCCTGTTTATTTCCATTTGTCCTGTTCTTTCAGGGAAAAATAAACTGTCATGGAAAGGAGAACTAAAATATTTTGAAAATAAGGATTTTGTTCATTTAAGAGAAGTTTGATATTTTAGTGACCTCTTAAAAAAAAACAAAACAAAAACCCACGATGGAAACAAAATATTTTCCTCAGAAAGTATTTCATAAATCTTTATTTTTAAGTTTGATTTTTTTTCTATATGTTATCACTGTGAATTTCTCTAAAGGAGTTATCTACAGCACTCCAGACAGTTTCTTGTTTCCTCATTTCAAATCCCGGTGCATTATTTCTTTATATATTTAAAATCCAAGCTGCAATTAGATCCCCTTCATCAGAGCTATCTAAATAAATAAAAAGTCTGAGTCAAGAACAGTTTCCCAATATCATATAGGTACTGAGGATAACATTGAGCAGAAGTGGAGATGTAACTAAGCAACTGGAAATCTTTGTTAAAAATCTAATATGTAGACGTGCTCTTTCTACCACAAGCTGCTGCATGGAAAGATGCATTGCCAACACCTTTTGTCACCCGATGAGGAAGGGTCCACAACTTCCAGGATTACCCAGGAGTTGCAATGAGAAAAAAAATAGCTTATTCTAGAGCTGTGATCCTTTGAGCATGGAATTGCCAATACTTCTCAAAACTGAGAGATATCCACCATTCTACTTTACTTGCTCTCCCACTCACCCCACCTTACAGAAGGACAGAGGAAAGGAGCAGCAGAAACCAAAAAGGAAGGAGAGACACACACTAAGTGAAGCTATGCAAGTGAGACAGAGAGAAGTGGAGACTGCCACTGATCACCAAGTCCTTTCCCATGCATCTTTGCTACAGAGAAAGAAGATCAGCATGCTTCTGGGGCTCTCCACCTCCTTTGCTACGACCTGACCAGACCACTCGGGGCACTAAAGTTTTCCTGAGGTCCATGGATGCCAAGGAACACAAGGGAGCAGTGGCACCTTGGGTTCAGGATTCAAATTGACTTCAGTGCCACATCTGCTAATTACATCAACTATCCTTTTACTGCTTTCCCTCCGAATGTCTCTTTGCTTTATGGAGATGTCATAAAATTACACCTGAACTTTTTTTTTTATCCTAATATTTGGTTGGCATTTTATTGATTGATTGTTGAGATATCTGAGAACCATTTACAGAATAAGGTAATATGTTTCAGGTGAAAAAAAAAAAAGAAATCAATAGCATCTTCAGAAAGCAGATGTCTTCCATGTATTTTTTTGGCTATGTTTGTGGCCACGAGTCATCAGAAGGTAAATTTTGTGAAATTCTGGTATTCTAAATCTAATTCTAGCATTCTAAATCATCACTCTAAATTGTGTGAAATTCTGGCATTCCAAACATATTCTGAAATAATAGCACCAAAATTTATGACAGATGTCCACAATATAGAAGCTGTTTCTGTGTGCATCATCCCCAGTGCAGAAGATTTCATGAGACTGATTTGACATTGGCACACCATCCCACTCTAGAAACACACTGAGCTTTAATGCTGTGCCTGTGCCAGTGCATTCCTATTTTTCAGAGTTAGTTGAGGTGTCTCACAGATTATAGCATTCACCTTCTCCCATGGAACTTCCATCAGGGAAAGACATTTAACTCAGAGTAGGTAAAATGCTGGTCCTACTGACTTAGGTGGATTTGGGGTTTAATTTCCAAGAGTCCAGAATTTCAGCAGAAAATCAGTACCCAGAGCTCTACTCCAGAGAGAGCAGAAACAAGGGTTATTTTTAGCAGAATCTTTGTTCCAATAGGGGTGGAAAAAAATATTTAGGATTCATCTACCAGTGACTCTTGAGCTAATCTGTTCAGAGATGAATGATGACACAAACTGGCTGTTTGCCCAGCATTTTTAAGCATTCTTCTATTTTCTGTCTAAAAGCTGTTAGTAATACAGCAAGAGATACTAATCTAAAGATTACTGGAATTATTTTAAAGACTTCTTTATAGAGCACAGACCAGATCTTAAACATTCTCAGCCCTTCTCATTAATTAAGGAAACTCACTAAACTACAGATAACAGTTATTCTAATTTACAGAATAAAACTTCTCTCCCCTACCCAGATTAAATATTTCAATTTTCAGTGGGCAAACATTTAAAAGACATTAAAGAGGAGGGAGCATTTTCACTGTGGAAAATATCCAGGACTGCTGCCATTCGTCCTGCAATGGCCTCTGGCTGCTCGCAATTGATAATTTCCATCCATTGGGCTTCAGGTACAAGATCTACCTAACTTGTAGCCACTTGGTTTATGCTCCTGTCCTTAAGAAGTAGAAAGCTTTACCTTGTTAGAGCATGTGTTAAATGAACTAGACGTAAAACAAACAAACAACACCCCCCATAATAAAGACAACTTCACTGTGTTGCTGAGAAAGAAATGATAAGACTCTAGAAATAATGGATACTTATAGATCTCTGAGCACTGAATTCATACAACAGCTGCTTCTCATGCCTCAGTACCAAGCAGCACCATCAGGGAAGTCCCAGTAATCAATTGCTCCCCATGGGCAACCTGGCACATGAAGACCCTCGCACAGGTAACTAGATGTGCTCCAATTTGCAGGACTCTATCATCCTCACAGCTCTGAAGAATATATTTAAGTGGTTTTGAAAACAGTTCAGTGCTTGTAAAGGGCACTGTTTACAGGTAAGGGAATAGTTACCTGTGAGCTCTAATGGCATGTTCCTCACAGGGAAGAAGAAATTCAGCTTTATTGTCACTGTCACAGAGAAATGGAATCACTGAGAAGCAGCACTGGTCAATGAGGAATGTACCCATAGTCAAGCACCTAGTGATGTGCACAAAGTTAAGATAAAGATTTGGACTCTTTCCTGTAGGGAGCAGCAGCTTTACTCTGCTTCAGCAGTGAAGCCAGCTTCACACTGAAAGACTCTGACTTGCCTTCGCTTTGCCAGAAAGGAAGAAAAAAACCTTTCATGTTACATGCTCAAAATCAGCTTGTCAGACAATAAACCCAGTTAATGCTTATCTTTCCCTCTATATTAAGAGCACATACAGCAACATTAAAACTAAAATAATAAAACATGCAGCTGTACTAAATCTATGCGGGGTCAGCCTGCTTAGTCAAATAAACTGTTCTTCCTTCTGCTAAAGGAGGTGGGAAATAGAGAGTGAAAGCTATTATTTCCTAAGCCTATATATGTTCTGCGATGCCTCTTCCCAAATTTTGTTGGCTACTCTCTCCTAAGACACCCAGTGCCTAACATTTTCTGGGAACTGTTTATAAAAGTTAGGTCGCCAGGGAACAGTATCTCACCACATGCCTTAGACATTCAATTGCCTGGAAGGTGTGTGTGTGTGGAGGGGAAGTATAAAGAATATATCCTAAAAATAAGCTGAAATAAGCTTATTAAAGAGTTTTATGTGCAGCCATTTCCAGTCAAGGCTGGCTAATGGAAACTTGACACAGAGATACAGTTCCAAGGGAGAAGTTTGCCGTGAATGGTTCAGTCAGCCCCACTTGAATACATGGGTTTGGTGAGTGGTGCAATTAATGACACCTTATTTTTCAACTAACTGAATAAATATTCCCTCTCACAAATATTAACTCTCTCATAAAATGTGAGAATAATACATTTTAGCTGTTCCAGTTGATTTGGCTTCAGTGAAATCAACAAGAGCTATATGGAGGATTAAATGATTCACAGCAGTTTGCACACAAAGATAAATCTAATTATGTTTTACTTTTTCTTAAGCCTATTCTGTGATATCTATAACTGGTGGGTCCAGATGTCTCAGAAAAGATATATAGCATGGAGTTCAGAGATGTTAGGGGGGACAGCTGAACTTCCTAGATCTCTGCTGCCATCTGTTTGCTAGAGACTTACTGATGAAGCACACTGCAAAAGTAAATGCTACATGTTCAGCTTTCTGACTGTAGTAAATTAACTCAAAAAGCTTGACTGAAGCAACTGAAAAAGAAGCCCACAGGGATTCAAAGTGTGGAAGCTACTCTTTAATACCTCTGGGTATGGGTGATCCTCAGCAACCTAAAAAGAGTGATGTAAATTTGCACTGCAGTGCAAATTAAATACCAGAAGCTATTACAGAATAGTGATTCTAGTTTCACCATGGATGTAAACCCTAGCACTCTCTGTTCCTCTCATACACATTTCCCCTCTAGAGTTAAAATCTTAACAGATTACAGATCCTCTCTCCTGACTAATCTCTCTATTTATCTGCCAGGACAATAGGACACGAGGTCAATCATTTACTCAATACTAACTCACTTTTTTAGCAAAAAATGGAGCCTGTTCCCCCGTGATGAACTGCACCTAGCTGAAAGGGGATGATTTGCTGAGCGAGCTAGAAATGGAGGCAGAAAGATCTTTGTGCAGCAAGCAGTCTGCACTTTGCCTGCAAACGGCGAACAAATTTTCATTCTGTACACATGCACAGAGCCTCAAGTCCCTGTCTGGCACCACCTGTGTTTGCAAAAGCCAGGCCAAAAGGGTTTCAGATGGCAAAAAGACTGCTGGTCCCTGACATCTGTTTTTTGTTCAGCAGTTTCTGTTGTTTATACCTGTTTCAAATTTGGCCTCTTCTCCACACTGCTCTATTAGGTTGTGGGAGGCAGCTGATGTCTGTTTACAGCTGATTTTCATGCATTACATTCCCAAGTGAATTTGCATGGAAGGTAGAATATATGCCCAAAGCAACACCTATATATCTATACATCTTGCAAACCCAGGCACACTTAAGGTGTTTATTTAAACGGCCTACCCCTGGTGGTTAAGCGCATAAAGACACAGATATCCTGACTATATGCTCATCCCACACAAGAGCAGGCAGATGCAGCCCACACGCAGCGTTGCAGGGTTACACACAGATGCCACATGCACTCCTTCCAATACAACAGCTCTGCAGCCCACTTTTCCCCAATCTCCTCATTGCCTTTCTTTCCCAAGCCCTCCCCACCTCTCTCCACTCCCATGAAAACAATACTGACTCCCGAGAAAGTTGCACAAACCTTTGTTAGTAACTTCCCAAGAAACTTCAAAGAGCAACAAATCCTCCACTGGTAGGTCTTCATCCTCCCACTGAGGAAGCCCATTCAGAGAAGTCATTGACAGTGATCTAGCCAGAGGCATTTTCTTCAGCCCTTTAAATGCTCACCACACAGGCCACAACAGTTAGCAAATATCCAGGTAATGTGGCAGTTCTGGTTAGAGCACTCTGCAGGTGTGCTGGGTTCGGAGGAGAAAATTATTCAGATAGCTGGGAGCTAATGAGTTTAAACTGTCTGACCACCAGCATTAAATTGGCTCAGTGAAATCCTCAGGGCTTGAGAAGCAGCTTCTGGTAGAGGTAAGAATTTAAGACTGACCTGAGAAAGGTCCTGACTGCTTTGGGGCCAGGGCTCTTTCTTTTTCTTGTCTTAGAGAGAGGTGAAAACCAGTTTTGAGCTCCTCAGCTACAGCATTCGTTGTCTACCCCCTCAGGGACAACTGAAACTCGAGGACTGTAAATTCACTGCTGCCCTGAGCAAACTCCAGCAGGGAGGACACTTTGAGTTCACCACCTGATTTGAGTCCAGCCCCTGAATCCTCCCCTCGAGATACACCCTCCTATTAACACCAGTCCACCTACTCGATCTGCTGTCCACTTACTAACTGGGTTAGGAGACTTGTTCTACATGATATCTCTTAGATTACTTGCCAGGTTAAACGCTGTTAACCTGTTGTTGCTCAGTTTGTCATTCTGTAAGTGCTAGTTTACCTCATATCCTTCCTCCACAACTAACTCCAGCTGTGTTCCCAGGGCTCTGTGCAAGCTGTTGGCTTCATTCTGCTCTCCAGCACCCCTGAGAGCTTTTACAGAGTACAGAAGCACAGTGCTTATTCTGGCACACATTTTGGCCCTCCTTGCAGTTCTGAACCCTGGTGTTCCACCTGGTTTCTCTTGTTCTATGCCACTGCTCTTTTCTAGCTTCTGGGTGCATGTCCTTGGCACCAGGAAAACTAGTGAGTAGCAAGTGAGGGAACAGTATTCCCCTGTCTTGCTCCAGCACAGAACTGGGGTGCTGCAAGCAGTACACAAACATCTGCATAGATGTCCATCCCTAATTCACAACCTGCCATCCACAAAGCTCCATAGAGCAGCTGCCTGCTTGGAAGATGCTTACGTCCTTATGCGTCTGGTTGAGAAGCCAATGCTTCTGGGACAACTGTGTAAATTGACCCTGATCCTGAGCTTAGAGCACAACCTGCCCAAAACTCACAGTTCAGCAGCAAGCAAATCTGCAGGTGAGATCCAGGGCATCTTTGGCGCTCTGGAGAATAACATCACACCAGCAGGCACAGATTACATTGTAGTACAGAGAGAAAGGCTCTGAGCTCTTCTAGGACAAAACAAGTCCAAGGCAATTGGTTTAGAAGACAGGCAGCCCACCTGAATGAAAGTCTCTTAGATATAATACAGCTGAGCCTACCTTAATGGCTAACTATCCCCACTTACACTTCCCATGACCTCTCTACACTTAGGTCAGTCAGACCTGCCCCAGGGATGGGTCTGATGGTAGGGGAAAGACGTTTCCCTTCTGGGTAAACTGGTGGCTTTATGGCCTGCCTAGGGAAGGATTTGGGGTTTTACTGGCTGTCTTTTTGGCTCAATGGTTTGAGTTACTCTATTTGCCAGTTTATGAAAAAAAGCCTGTCTGAGAAGCACACTTGTGGAGCAGCTGTGGCTTTTACTACCCAGAGAAGGTAGGAGAATAGATCATCCTATGGGTTAAAAATTGTACTATTTAGAAGTAAAAATAGTAATATTTTAAGGCTCCCTTCATAGGACAAGAGGAAATGGTGCCAAGTTGCACCAGGGGAGCTTTAGGTTGGACATTAGGAGAAGCTTCTCCGTTGTTAAGCAGAGGAAGAGGCTGCCTGGGGAAGTGGCACAGCTACCATCCCTGCTGGGATTTAAAACACATGTAGATGAGGTGTTTAAGGACATGGTTTAGTGGTGGGATTGGCAGCATTAGGTTAATTGTTGGACTTGATGATCTTAAAGATCTTTTCCAACCCAAACGATTCTATGATTCCATTTCTGAACCATCAAATCTGCCTGACTCCCATTTTCACACTTCTCCCTGCAAACCCTGAGGGCAAGGCTGAAAGCCTTACAATGACACCTCACAAGTCCTTCCTAATCTCACAGGCTTTTATCAGCCCTGGGCCAACAAATATGCTGCAAAGCCTGACATTTTAAGTGAGGACAGAGAGGCCAGTTAGCCCCTCCATCTACCCACCATGGCCAGAGTGGAAGCAGCAGCCAGGGGCTTCCCACCCTGCCGGGCCCATCTGTTGCCATCCTACCCACAGGCCGCCATGTCAGGCCCTGCCGCCCATTCCTGTGTGATGGTGGCAGTGACACCAGGTATAGTGCTGGTGGAACTCTCAGCAGGACCATTTGCAGCCTAAAGTGGTATGTACAGACTTGTATTTACTGGAAAGATAAAATGGCAGGGAAGACAACCAACCTGATTGTCCCCAAGGGACACCAAGTGAGTTTGCAGGCGCTGGGGCCCATCGTCACTGGCGGCTGGGTGCCGCTGTCCTCTGCTCTTCTTAGGAGCTCCTTCGAGATGCTGAAGTCAAACTGCCCACAGCAGCTACCACTCTGGGGAGGACAAGCAAACCTCTACTTATGATGGCGGATAAACCGCGGCATTGTCCCGCTGACACAATCACTGTCCCCAAGCATTCAAAGCCTAAAAGACATGAAAATCATTTTAGAAAAGTGGAATGAAGTAGTAATCATAAGTAAATAAATAACTTTTATCTCTCTGTATAGTCTGTGATTTTTCAGGTTCTTCGGCATCATGTTTTCCCAGGTTTGTTGACTTTGTTTTGTAATTAGGGGATTGTTTTTTACTTTTTGGGTTTGGTAAAAGATGGCAGAGCCCCAGAGAATGGTTTCAAAAGGATCAACAGATACCATGAGAGGATTTTACAAGCACTGGAAAGACCATCATTGTGGCAACCTGGGTGACTCATGTAACTATACTATACTATGCTTTTATCTTTCAGAGGTTAAGAGCTCACCACCCATGGGTTTTTTTAGTGTTTCTGACAAAAAACGTGCCTCAGTAGCACTGTGAGCATTAGTATTCCTTCATATTGTGAGTACATTTGACTTTATCCAATCTGTACGTCTTAAAGAAGCTTTTTTTTTTTTTTTTTAAATTCCTCACAGTGCCATCCCACATTCCTGCTTTTTTGTTACTAGTGAGGGAAAAGCACGTGAGTGCCTAGGAAAGATAAGTTATCTGTGTTCACTGCCATAAAGGGGATAATGCTTGTAGCTATGCAACTGCAGCAAATGAGCACTCGAGGGGAAAAGCTGTACTCTGACGTGAAGAATGGGCAAACAACACACACCGTGGAGGGGCAGCCTCTGAGAGCAGAATGCACCCGAAGAGCAGCCTCTAGATGTCCTCGGTGAGAAGTGAAGGGAGGCGGAAGGGATGCCCTGCTGACACTTGAACAAGGCATCATTGTTGTCAGAGACAGGGAAAGGCTGTGACTATGTACAGTCTGTTCCTTTTTAGCCAGAGGACGACTGCTGAAGTGGGAAGAGGGAAACCTACCCAAAATGGTAGATTTTAAAATAGAACATTAACATATTTTCCAGAAATTTGGAAACCACTGAAACTGTTTTTTGAGTCTGGTCTGTCTAGATTCTCATATTATTTTTATAACTAAAGTATACAGATGTCCTCTGATAATGAATGCATTATTAACTGTGACTCCCTTATGCCAGACATCATTTGTTACCCACCAAATTCTTTCTCAGCCCACAGAAGTGAAATAATTTCTTTTTAAAGGATACTGGAGAATAAGAAGGCTGAGTCTGCACAGTCTTTGAAGAGAAATTGTACAAAGGGTGTATTGTTTTTTCCAAATTTCCTAAAGTCCTCAGGAGATCACAATGCAGGGACAATGCTGTGCATTCTGCCCTACCTAAAACTTTTCAAACTGTTACTTTGCAGGATGTTTTCTTCTCTGCATGCTTTGATCCAGCTCCTTCTACTTGGGTAGAACAAAGTTTTCTGCAAAAACCAACCCAGCACATCACCCCAGGAAGTGAGTCATGGGTGTTGTCTTCACACCACAGTCCCTCCAGAAGAACCACTTCAGAAAATCTTAGTTGGAAAATCAACTTCAGCATCCCTGGCTGCAAGCAAGGAAGCGTGAAACTCAGTTTGTGGGAGTTTGTAATGAGGTAACTGTCTAGGTGTGGCTTGTTCTAAACATTGTGATTTGAAGATTTGCCTATGTTAATTGTGGTAGAACAAATAAGACATAGATGTTAAAAAGGCTCGTACACATTAAGTGAAAATTTACAGAAGGAATCTACGATGGTTGGTAGCAATTTTTGATGTATGCGCACTACCTTGGAGCAGTAGGTGGCAGTGTTGGTATGAACATGAGTTTTCCAGTGCCTGTTGTTTGACCAAAAAGGCTGTTTTATCTCTCACTTGGCTCATGACAAACCTTAGCTTTATGAAGCCCGTGGAAACAGAATCACAACACAATCAGCAAAATGGGTGAGCTCCACCTGGAAGAAAAGCCTTGTCTCAGGCTGAGACAGGCAGTGAAGAGAGGAAAAGAGCAAAGGTGGGATACTTAAAGTGAGCTCTTAGAACTCATCCGTGTGTGCTGCCAATGCTAGAGTAACCCTGGTGAAGAAACATAAGCACTGAGATAAATCTCAGCCTCTATTTTCTAACCCTACAAGCAATATCCACTCTTCTAAAGGGACATATTATAGACATTTGTTTGCTGAGATTGCTCATGACTTAATAAAAGCAGTATGATAACACATTTCCTTTTCCTTTCCCCCCCGACCCTTTCACCTTGGGATTTTTTTCCTTTCTTTCTTTTCCCCCCTTTGAACCTCATTGGGGTATTTCCTGTCTTTAGTTACATAACTTCTTTGTTCCTTTGCTCTCCATGTGATGCAGGTGTCTTTTTGACCCCCATGGAAAGCTTTTGCAGTTTAGGTGTACTAAGGAACATCCCTAGAAATATTTTAGACAAAACCCCACAGATTTTTACGGTAGAAAGGTCTTTTTTTTTCTGTTGTTTAGTTTTATGTTATACAACCACAGTAAGATGTCAATTGCATTTGTTTTTAATCCTTTCTGAAGAGAAAAGGGTAAAGTCTTACTAGAACTTGCTTCTAGTAAACCTCAAAAATCCCCAAATGGTAATAAAAATTAAAATAAAGCAAACATGTCTAAGTGATGTGTCTGAATTGTTCACCAGCATCCTTTTCCTTTTTTAAAAGAGCCCTTGTGATCGGGAATGTTAGCTCTCCTGGCCCCTTGCCAAGCTGTCATGTGGTCTGAAAGCCAATGAGAGAGCCTGGTTATGAGGGATGGGCTTTCCTTAATAAATAAGGCTTAAGCAACAAGAAGGAGTGGACTGGTAGACATAAGACTGCTTGAGATGGTGAGGGTCTTTAGTTACCATTAAAGAATTTAGCATTCAATGTATGATCAAACTATAGTCAAATTTGTTGTAAAAGTGTCTGGAAAAATTTTCCGGGAGCTTTACAACCAGGTCCTGGTAGCTGATAAAATCAGGACCTCCTCTGGGGAGGTGTTAGCTCAGGTACCTTTCTCTCTCTCTAGTCCAGACACAGCTGCACACAAAGTTTTGGGGAGTGATGTGACAGGATGGACTTTTCTGTGACATCTGGTGTATGTTTTGTTCCAAATAGGCACAGAGTGTGCAGACTTCCAGGATGCACCAAGCAGAAGCCATATCAGGTGGTCTGAGAGGCTGACGTTTCCAGCTCTGCAGAGCACTGTGGCCTCTGCTGCTTTATCCAGGGGAGTGAGAATAAGAGTTGGTCATCCTTCAGATAGCAAATTGCCAGGGCAAGTTTAATGTAAATTCTTTTGGACTTGACTTTGGAAGAGGATGCCAGGGTAGCTTGGCCACTAAGCTGGATTCTGCAACTCCAATAAGCATCAGAATGCTACTGTCCTATTTAAAGTTTAAAATAAATGCTGTGATGACCAAGTAACTCTCTGAAGGACAGGACTGTTAAATGCACAAAAGCAATGCTGCAAATTCTGTATGCCATTTTCCCATGTGAGTGGAGATTTGGGAATGTTCCCATTTTTAAGTCACCATCCCTGCAGGCACCTGAAGTGATCTCTTTACAAAGGATGGACATACAGCCCACATTCTCCTAGAGTCTCCTTTTCTGTATCTCCAGACAGGCACCAGACATTAAAGACTGAAAAAACCCCACTAGTTCCTTTGGGAAATCAATGCACAGGCAAATACAATTTCTGAGAAACACCGGGATTTTCTGTGCGATTTCCCATATGGCTGTAACCTGTAAAAATGAAAGAATATTAATATAAAATGCAAATCTATTAAGACTGTTTTGCCTGTCCTTTCTACTGTACAGCACCATGCCCCCACATATAATTCAGACTCATGTACAAAGACAAACACTTTCATAGATACACATGCATATTTGCTTTGATATTTATTTTTCTGTGGCCAGCACAGTATGTGTAGCATATTTAGCATGGGGATTTGTCAGTGGTGGTGTAACTCATGGTATTTTCCCCTTAATTACAAATGGTAATCACAGAGAATGAAGCCTCACTTGCCTAATATTCCATAACTTTCCTTTTTTTCTTGCAATTCCTATTCTCATAATAATTGGTCTTGCTGTTACATCAAAGGGGATTCTTTTAGTGTTATTTGTTCTGTGTGTTTTGTTTTTTTTTTTGTTGTTAGAAATGTTGTAAATCTCAGTCTAAGTATGAATCCTTACTCCATCTCTTATCTTGTGTGACCTTGGAGGAATTACCAGGGCTGGCAGCTCAACTTCACAGAGCTTATCTGCATCTCCTCAAGGAGCTAGAACAAGATAATTTTATTTATGTGGCTGCAAACAAAGGTTTCTATGCTTTGAAAGGCTATGCTGCAAATTCAGAGGTGTAGTCCCAAAAGAGGCATTTTCCATTTGTTCAGTTATTTAAGTAGAGGAAGGACTTTCAGTATAGTAAAAGGACTTAAACAGGTTATCCCATTATCAGCATGAAAATTAAAATTTAACATGTTGAAATTTAACCCCATTCAACAAACCACTTAAGCATAAATCCTACTCAGTAGAATATAGGCATTTGATCTAAGGTGAATGCTCTTACTTTTCTGTGAACCACTCTGACTTTGAATATGCTTGAAGCATATAGAAAGAGATCTTTCTGTTTATTCTTCTTTATCTTTAAAAAAAAGTACCCCAAACCTCGCAGCATTCAGAATCAGCCCAGAAGTAATTTTTAAAAATATAATTTTTTTCCTTCTACTGGACAACAGTTTGCTATGGGAAAACAAAGTCAGTAAAACAAACAGAAGGGTAATAAATAGCCTGCCAGACTCAGTCAGAGTATCAGGGACTACTCTACTGTCATATGTGGGTAGGAAACTGAGTTTGATGTGATTCTTAGACATTAAACATTCTTAATTCCCAGTGATACTGGCAGAGTATTCAACTATACAGTACTGGTGGATACTGCTGAACGAACAGAGACTGAGTACTGGTCCCCTGGCACAGCCATGCCACTAGAATCCCTCCTATCTCTGCCGTCAGTGTCTGCTTGTCTGACCTCTGCAGGGCAGTCAGACTGACTTTCTGTTCTGAGGCCTGTACCTATAGACCTGCAAATGCAAGGGGATTTAGGGCTTTTCAGCAATAAAAATAACATTACTCATCTTATCTCATGACTCAAGCAAGTTGTCCACAGTTCTTTCTGAATCATTTTGCTGTGCTGCTGTACTACTCTGTCCAACAGCACCACAATGTTTTCTCTTAGACCATGGAGTGGCAAAGGTACCTCTTGACACAGGAATGTATGTCTAAATTTCTTTCATGAGATAGAACAAAGTTCATGTATCATTGGGCTTTACAAACAAAGCACATACAAGGTAAAGAGGAGTATTATGTTCAGAAAAAAAAATCAGGGGTATCTTTTAGAGATAAAGTACTAAAGCAATATAGTTATTAAAGAATTTATATGGTTGATAAGACTGTATTATGGATAGACTCCAATTAACAGAAAGCAATAGGGCAGTGTTGTGTAAGCATACACAGGGAAGCTATTCCACAGCCATAAGGCTACAATAAAGATAGCAAATTGTGCGATAAGACTAACAAAAAATAATTAAAATATAATGAATGTACTTGCATTGAGGTTTGCATTAGCAAATGCAAGAAGTAATCCGAACAGCCTGTTTATAAAAATGTAAAAATTCCTTAGTCCAAAATACTTATTTCTGTTTCATAATTTTGAACCAATCCCCTGTAATACCCACAAGGCCATTTCATGTCTGTTTAAATGTCTAGAGTTTTCTTTCATAATGTCATCTCCCCAAAAGTAGAAGTTGGTACAGTGAGGCTGCTGATGCACTAAGAGTGTTCATCACACAAACCAATGTTCTTCCCTTATTCCTTCAGTTCTCTGCTTTACCTGTCACCACATTTATATTTTTTTATAGTAGGGATTGTCATTAGCTCTGTGGTTGCTTAACATCTAGACACAGATCCTGTACAGTTGAGTTCATGATTTCTAAAAAAAACCTAACAACACACGAAACCAACCAACAAAAACCCACCTTTGTGAACTCAAGAGGGGAGTGAAGGAATGGTTGACATCCATTTGCTTGTGGAAGAGTTGCAATTCACTAAAGGCATTTTAATGAAGCTAGAAAAGGCCTTTAAATTGCTCCAACTTAGTCTCAGACCATTTGTTATGAAGTAAGACCAGCAGGTCCCTGAATTATGATAAAACGTAGAAGGATTTGATACTGCTGGTCCCCCGAGCATTTAGGTTGAGCAGTTCTAGGCATGCCAAACAAGTAGCAGCTAAATTATAGAAGAGATTAACCATAAAAGAGTTATTTAAGAAATAAAACTTTGGGATTTTTTTTTTAAAGTGTGTAGTCCCCCCATATATAAGCACTTGAGAAACAGTGCTGAAATTAAAAGATTAAAAACCTAATTTGACTTCTTTTATAAGCAAATGTGCAATAGGACTCTATTCAAACTAAGAAAAGCTTCAGTTTTAGTGTTTGCAACAAGAATCTTGTATGTTCTCAATATTATGAAAGCTAAACACCAATAACAGGCAAAGTACTGAATCCAGAAGAGAGAAGGATCTGCAAAACCCCTTTTCTAGGCCAGTGGCATACAGAAACTTACACTGTTATATTTTTGTCAGGCAGCTGAGAGATAAGATTCCCATTTCATTTCTTCTACTAAAAAACAACAAATACTGTATCAGAAGCAAGACAGAATGAATGACACTTGGCATCTGGACTAAAATTAAATACAATAAAAAAGTCTTCCAATAAGGTTGTACTAGTGAAATTCCAGCACTGTGATTACATCGTTTCTTACTTCTCAAAGGACATGCACGCCTACACTTCCAATTTGGGGCAAAAATTCAAGGAGAATGCTAGAGTAAGGTAGATTAAACTTTTAAATACTGAAAATAAGTCACTAGGACAACAAAACATGCCTGACAGTTGCTTTATTTGTTCATAAGGTCTGTGCGTTACAGCAAGCATATGTTTAGCTACTGTGAACAAAGCTCAGTCTGGAAGAGCATTAAATGTTAACCACAAACATATAGTGAGTAGAGCCCACATTTGAACACAACATGCTGTTTTCTATTGCTGGCATCTAACATTCACAAGTTACAGATCCTTGAGATCTTTCTGGATGTTCCACAATGTATCTGCGCTCTTCTTCAGCTGAGCCACCTCATCATCCTTCAGCTTTTGGTTGATGACACTTGTCACTCCAGAGGCACTTAGGACAGCAGGAAGGCTCAAGAAGACATCATTCTCAATGCCATACATGCCCTGCCACAAACAAAAGGGATCACTCAGACAAGCCCATCATCCAGATCTGTTTTTAGTTTACATAGCAGGAAGCCTTCAGACAGCACAGCTCAAGACTATCAACCTGCAACCTACAAAAAATATTCAGCCACAATGTATTTGAGGAAATAAAAAAAAAAAATGCAAAGATGTTTTACACCAAGTAACTGGCAATACTAAGCTGGCTGAATTCAAACCCCTGTACCAAAACTCTCACTTTCATTTATATGTAGCAAGTAGCTGACAAAATTCAAACACAGATTAGGGCAGGTCTTTTTTCCTACTCAAGAGGGAGCAGTTAAGTTCAGCCTGCTCCGATTCCTTGCTGCAACAGAGGTTATTCCCTGTAAAACTACACAGGTCTCTTCCCAAGCACCTTTGCTAGGCAGTGATCCACAGAATCACAGCTGGGACTACATGAAGCTTTCCATTTTTGCACTGAAACTTCCTTTTAGTGAATCTAATTGTGACACTCTAATGAATATGTATGTAATGAATATGATTCTATGGATCTTCATGTCACACATCATAAACTCTACAGAAGAGAGTACAACCTTGGGTAAAGGACCAAGAACTTCATTTCAGCTCTGTATTTGTGAGGCGGGTAGGCTAAGACATGAGACTAGAAAAAAGTGAAATAATAAGCTTCCATTTTAAATTCAAAGCAGTGTTTTAAAAAACTTCCTTTGTTCTGCACTTTGCTAAGTGAGACTACTTAGCTTTTCCACTGGAAAAAAAACCATGATCTAGAGCATCCAATTAGCCACCAATTCTTACCTTTACCAGTGTTGAGACTGGATGGACCCGGGACAAGTTCTTCAGCATGGACTCACAGAGGTCAGCAACACTGAGGCCAATAGCCCAGTTTGTATATCCTTTGAGTTTGATTACCTCATAGGCACTAAGGAAACGGTGAAATGCAGTTGCATTAAGATGTCTTCAAGACACTGTGAGAATGCCAAGTCTTAAGACAAGTGAATGTTTCCCCATATAAAAAAAAAAACCCTGAAACTTCGGTGACATGTATTGTGAATTGTAAATTCTGGAATTAAAGTGTCAAAGAGTTACATATTTTAGCAGTAGAGGATAAAGTCTACTTTAACCCATATGAGAAGCCCTATTTCTCTGATAGGATTAGCTGAAAGATTAGTGATTTGTTTCTATCCATAAACAGTTCTTAGTGTTAAGTAAAAGAACAGACACCTACAGCTGAAGAAGTTCTCTATTCAAGCTGGTGGCACAATCACAGAGTGCATTTGGCATAGGTAAACATTTCAAATCAAAGCCAGTCACTACCTACACACACCCTCAGGGTTGGATTTTTTTTTTTTTAAACTAACAACTGCATAGAGTTCATACCAGTACAGTCCTTATTACATGATGCTAAATTACTTATCTCACTTGTGTATAGTTGTCACTAGTTCATTGATTTACGGAAATCTGTCAAGTTTTTCCAACTCTACTGCTCAGCTCACTGAGACATACTACATTTTCTTAGAGTCTTGTGACCTTTGAACAAAGTTAACCACTTCAGAAGCAGCTCAAGAAAAGAAGCATGTCCAGCATTAAGAACTGCAGTACTGTAGTGAATATGTTATGTAATATCTTGTCTTGTTGCAGGATAATAAAGCTTACCAACTGAAATCCTGCATTTCAGTGTTAAAACCAGTAGTTTCACTTACTTATGCAACCCTCTAAATAAAAAGGCATGAAAGCTGCAGAATGGAGAGGCAGTAACAAGGTAGTGTGTGTACTAGCTGTTTTCAGTATCACATATATCCACCCTAGTCCTCAAGTCATTGTACCTTTCAACCACTTGCTTGTGGACTTCCTTCCAGTTCTCACTATCTTTGTCAGTTCCCATGGCAGGATTCAGCTCCTGAAGTGAAACACCTGCCACATTAACTCCGCTCCAAACAGCCACTGAAAGAGAGGGAGGATGTTAATAGCAATCAGCAACTCCCCCTCCACTTTTCCTAATTAAGGTAACTTGAAACAAAGTAGCAGCCAGGGCCACAATAACGTTTGAAGCACATTTTAAGTCTTCATTTAACTGTAGTTAATTCTGAGAACTTGAGGGGTCAAATATGAGACCATTTTAGTACTGACACTAACAAGTCAATTGCAACACATGAACAACAGAAGATGTAGACATCCTTGGAAGATTCAGACAGCTACTTTTGAAGTCAGAAACCTCAAATTCTAGCAAAATGACACACCTTAGCTGTTCAGCCTTTTAAAACTAATTTTACTCAAAAAAACATAGCAAGTATATATATTTGCAGTATTAGGTTTAGCCTTCACAAATTCTACTCTTCTTTCCCCAAATAACAGGGCAGTGATATGCAAACAGAATATCAGGAAAGGAATCTGCACATCTGCCTTCACATTAGAGGCTTACAGATAGACTCATTCTGTTCCTGTAAAGTAATAGGGATTTTTAGTTACTTGAAAGCAAAAGCAGCTGTAACACTGAAGCAAGATGAGCTCTGTGTAAGCTCAGCCACGCTCTCCTTTCCTTACTGTGTAGAGCTGGCTTCAGTGAACACTGGTTTTGATCAGACACTATACTTAGATCAAATGCAATGGGACATTGAATTTGCTCCATTGGAAAGGCACAGCACTGAAATATAAAGCAGTATGAATCTACATACATGTTCTGCTGCATTGTTTCAGGCATTGTTTCTTCACAAAGATGCAGCCAAGTGCTAGTTACTGGAGCTCAGTTGCGTCTGTTCTTTCAGAATTTGGTAACACACTTTAGGCCTCAACCTCTTAACACCATATTGCTTATTCCCCAGGAGGTCAGAACTGCTCCTTACCACTAGAATCACCGTGTTCTCCCAAGATCCAGCCGTGGCAGCTGGTTGGGTGGATGCCAAGTCTCTCAGACATCAGATAGCGAAATCTAGCTGTGTCTAGATTGCAGCCACTTCCAATCACACGGTGCTTTGGCAGTCCACTCAGCTTCCATGTGACATAAGTTAATATATCCACTGAAAAGAAAGACACGTGCAGTAAGTGAAACCATTCACATACATCAAGAATGCTCCAACAGTTACTTTGCTGCAAGTAGTGGGGCAATCAGGAGGACAAAGTATAGTTGTGCTCACTGGTCAATATATTTTAGGTCTGACTATTTGGCAATTAAAATGAATGCACTTCTTGAAATTTACAACCCATCAAGCTACTGCTCCAGGAAAACCAAGGAAGGTGTTTGGAGATTACTATCCTACCAACTAAAGTTCAAGGCACTACTTTTGTCAAGCTAAATCCCTAGGGCATCCAGAATTGGGACTGAACTCATGTGGTTAAACATTCAAGCAATTTCCTGAAGTAATGTTACTTTCCACTTCATCACAATAACAGGTAAAAAAATTTACAGTGAAACATGTTTGACAATCACACACTTCCTTTCTAATCAGTAATTACTTCAGCTTTCTTTCTTGAACAGATTCGTGCATTATTAAGCAGTTTCTCCACTAATTTCCTCTGAAGCATGAAAAGGCAGATAAGCAATATGCATTAGCTGCATGTGGCTCTAAAAATACAGTTTTGAAACAAACCAACCAACACAAACCTAGACTCTGGCACACAGAGACGGATGTGAACAGAGGTGATAAAAACTAATCCACAACTCAAAGCAACAATAACAAACAAGCTACAATAATTAACTTGGCTCCAAAACTCTCAAAAGTCAGACAGTTCTCAGGAGAGAATATATTTGTGTATATAGATCTGAACGAAGTCATTTGCTCTGCTCAAGCACCAAAAGCATGTCACCTTAGTACAGTTCACACCTTGCTGTTACAAGGACATGCTTGTCAGGCATAGTTTTGCTACAGCTTCAAACTGGGGCAGTTCCTGCCAGGACCACAGTAATCTACACAGATTACAGAGCACCTCCCTATCAAACAGCTACAGCTGTTCCTGACAGTCTGCCTTTCAAGTCAGGTGCTGAAACATGGCATCCAGACTTTGAGCTCTGCTTTGTGATCTCATTGTTTTTCTACATTAGGGCTTTTCAAAGGACAGGCCACAGACAGTGCTATCTGATCCATGGCACAGACAGATCTGGGGAAGTTATACAGGGAAGGCCATCAAGGTGCACTGCAGTACAGATGCAGTGCCCCCCACCAAACACCCTCCTAATGTGCTCATAATATCCATTATAAGACTAATAGTCAAAACTCCACATGTTTTGAGCAGAAAAGCATTATAAAAATAATGCTGAAAGAGCAATATGCAATTCTCCTCCTGCAACCGCTCTGCTGGAAAGAAGTCCATAGTTTGGACTCAGCCTTGCTAGAACAAGAACAATTTGATCTAAAAAAAATCAAACCAAGTCAAAGATAAGCATTTAAAATTGTTGTAAATTATTTGTACTTGCACAGTAGCCACTTGCTTAGTAGACCAGTATTCAGCAGCACTAATTGTACACCAGCTGATTACTCAACCACCAGCTGAGTTGCTAACTTTACATGCACTGTTTTGACGCTGACAGGTATCTTTAAAAGCAGTGTCACAGCTGAAGCTCTGAATAACTAGAACATTAGAAAATACAGCATGTATTCCATTAGCAACTGCATAGCAGATGTCCACACAAAGCTATTAATTTTCAGTGTTTAATCTGTATTTGAGAAGACTGATAAAACACTATAAAACAAGTGGAATCTGTACGTGTTCTAGGAAAAAGACTGTCTTACCTGGGTTGGAAACTACAAGGATAGTGCAGTTGGGGCTGTATTTGACAATCTGAGGAATGATGAATTTGAAGACATTCACATTCCTCTGAACCAGGTTGAGCCGACTCTCCCCCTCTTGCTGACGAACTCCTGCAGTTACCACCACTATCCTGGAGTTGGCTGTGACAGCATAGTCTGTAACAGCATAGGGGAGAACATACAAAGTGTGTTAAATAGACTTAACACTAACTTCAACAGGACTGTGTTCATACAGGTACTATGCGCAGCTTCTCCATTGTGCATACGTTCAAACCCCAAATGCATAAGACATCAATATTAAAGCCAGCACCATCTCTTAACATTGTCCTGATACAGAAGCATAGAATTGTAGAATCATTAAGGTTGGAAAAGAGCGCTAAAATCAAGTCCAACCATGAACCCAGGATTAACATGACCACTAAACCGTGTCCTAAAGTGTCATGTCCACATGCTTCTTGAACCCCCTCCAGGGAAGGTGGTGACTCCACCTCCCTGGGAAGCCTGTTCAAAGGCCTCACCACTCTTTCAGTAGAGAATTTTTTCCCTAATATCTAATCTAAAGCTCTCCTGGCATAACTTAGGCCTATTACCTCATTCTATCCCTAGTTCCCTGGGAGAAGGATATCCATATATCATATCAATATATTATATCAATATGTGGATCCTAAGAGTACATTTGACCCCTTTGAATCTCATTTCCACTATTGAAATAATACTACTACATCAAAGAGATAAGAGTTTAATTAAAATCAATTTTACTCAGCAAGCCCAAAACTGTAATGTAATCATCAGAGATCTAAGAGAAAGCCCAGATTAAGATCCACTCCCATTGTTATGGTGTTTATCTGAACTCTCACCTCAGCTAATATACTTTTAATTTTTCAATGCCAAATACACAAGTTCATTGGGATTACAAAACAAATGATCCATTAAGAAAATTCACAGAATACCAGCATTAAAGAAACCAGGGTTCACCTTTGTCTGCCACAATCTTGTGAGTGTGAAGGAACAAGCTCCCATGCTGCAGATCCATCATTTCCCCTTTTAGTTTGTCTTCCAAAACATCAACCAGAGCAAGCTCATCACAAAGATCCTGAAAACAACAAAAACTTAGAGTCAATGATACAGTTAACTTGCATTTTAGAGTTACTCCTGAGCTGAGCTATATTACAATTTAAATTAACACATTACACATCTTAAAGCATCTCTTTGCCTACAGTAAGCCAGTAGGACAGCACTATCTTGGTGTTCTGATCTATCTCGCAGTAAAAAAAGTCCGAGGCTACTACAGCACAGGTTCATAAAACTCATTCAGGCTTTATACAAAGAGTCTGAGTGCACAACCCTTTGCTAACAAGGCACTCACGATTTAGTTATCTTGGGAAGAAAACTACACTTCAAGTATCTATACTCCATTTGTAAGTTTATTTCATACTTGAAAACAGTATTAGAGTTTACTGCTCTTCTGTACCAGTAAACAGCCTCCTCCCACAGCTGATCTGACCAACTGCTGAAGGAAAAGCTTGAGAATCTTTACCTGCACTTGTGTTCTCAAGTTTGTCTGCAGGGTAAAGTGAATGTCTCAGCTATTTAAGCATTATGAAAAAGTATCCTTAAGTGAAATCACTGGTGTTAAAAATGAGAAGTTAGTATAATCAGAATTTTAAAAAAAGAATATGTTCGCATGTGCTATCACAGATAGATTTATACACCAGCAGTCTGACAATAAAAGATTTCCAGACTAGACCTTGCAACTGATACTCAGACTCAGCAGGTTCAAGGAGCCAGCTCTCATTGAAACAGAAGAGTACCTGCAATAGCTCCAAGGACTAATTTCCCTAAGTGTTGCTTAGGGAATAATTCAGTTCATCATTAGCACACGCAAGAAAAAAAGTCTACACAACCACCAAATGCAGGTTAAAATTTCTCAGTGTTAACAGCTGGCCTGTGGTTGTAGAGATGTTCCCATTTCTAACACAGTATAGAAGCATCAGTGACTTGTCTCCGAGGAGATAAAAATAGCCACAATGGAAATTTTACTGTCACTCAGATTTTTGTATTAATAGCCCAGTAAACCAAAATTAGTATTATCACACTGTTTATAAAATTTGAAGTCACCTAAAACTCAATTGCTTCTACATATTAGAGTACAGGAAATTCGGTACAAAATTTTATGCCATGGTTTAACAAAAAGGCATTCTGGGGAGCAAACTACCCTGCACAAGTCAAAGCCAAATCATACTGGTCAATAGCCAGCTGAATACAAGCCAGCAGCACACCCAGGTAGCCAAGAGCCTTGGTTCCATCATAAATAGTGTGGCCAGTAGAACTAGGGAACTGATTGCCTCCCCATAGGCAGCACTGGTGAGGCCAGACCTTGAATACTATGTTCAGTTTGGGCCCCTCACTACAAGAGGGGCATTGAGATGCTGCAGCTTTTTTTTTTTTTCAGATCACATTTGTAAGGGGGGAAAAAAAAAAATAAAAAAAATAAAATAGAAGCCTGGTCAAAATAAACTCCATAATGTATAACCTAAGCTTGAAAAAATTAAAACCAGTATTTACTCCAGGTTTGATGCATACGCTTTCTTAATAGCAAAACTTGGTGCCTAGATTTTTGAAAGCAGTTTGATCCTGCATAGAGCAGCATATTAAACACAGACAAATGCTGGATTGTAGTGAGGTTTGTGGTAACTTCATCTTTCTCCCTCGCTACCAACCTTACAGGTTATAGTACTCCAAAACCAAATGAGCTCAGACCACTAGAGGCAAGCATTTGCTTAAAAAATACAAACATAAAGCCCCACAATGAACTGTCACTGTTTTTCCATTAGATTTCTCCTTTATCTAGTTTTCAAAACTATTTGTTACTTTTACATCAGTATTTAGTGGACTTTTCTTACTGTCAGTTTTAACTTGCTCACAAGGCTCAGGAATATGAGATGAATCTGAAAATTATTAAATTATTTTGTAATTATTAAAACCCCAGTACTTTAAAACATGCATCTTCAAGGTAGGGTGAAGGTAGAAGGATCATCTCCAAATAAAATACAGCTTTAGTAGTACATGCAAGAGTTCTTATCTCACCGTGAGCTACCTGATTAAAGATCTACCCCTGCAAGTAGGCATATCTGTTTATGTCTTAAAAAAAAATCTGCAGCTCCCATGTCTTTTAAAAATAGCATGAGTCAAATTTAACTCATTTATGGTATTCTTTAAAAAAAGTGCAAAGTACAAGAAATCCTTATTGCATAATTAGCCTTTACTTTGCTCAGACTGCACCATGAGATTAAAAAAAAAAAAAACAACCCAAACAACAACAACAAAAAAAACCACACATACAAAAAAAAACCCAGAAGCCAGCAACAGGAAAAGTCAGAAAAACCCTTTAAGTCCAGCCCTCTGATTTTGGAAAACTAGCTAAAACCTCTCCAGAAACAACAGTCATAGAACCAAGCAATAAGGGCTTAAGAGAAATAAAGCCTATTGCAGGTGATAGCAGTACTTTCAGTTATTACAGCACATATGCATTAAATAAAAAGCAAACGTGTTCTGATTCATATCCCATATTTCACATGATTTCTGCACTGGCTGCATTCTTGGCCCAGTGGAGCTCTCCCAAACAGAATCCAGCTTTGTTTGGGAAGAATAAGAAAATTCAAAAGAGAAAGAAGAGTTTGGCAGGGGCTTCAGAGCAAGTCCTCATTATGCTTTCCCATCAGCCTGCAAAATAACTCTGCCTAATGAGCGATTTATTGCTAAGCACAGATGGAAAGGTGAGAACAAGGAGAAACTGAATAGAGAGGTCAGCCTTGCGTGACCAGTGTAGGTCAGTGCTTCCTTACACAAACTGCAAATGATTAATTCCTGTACTAACCTACCAAATTCCCCACCACTTGCTATGACAATCAGGCAGTGATGAACATTACAGGGGTGAGAACTTGAATAGCATGTTGTCCTTGAGCTGTACCTTTCCAAGGATGCTGATAGCACAGGCCATTCCGACCTGTCCAACCCCCACAACAGTTATCTTGTTGTTTGGGACTGTGGCTCCCGCAGCAATGGGGGTAATCAGCTTCTCCTTGAGAGTAGCCATGGTGTTCTGCAAGGAAAGATAGCAAGATTCGGTTCAAAGCAAGCTGGAGGGAATCGAAACACATGCCCTGAACTGGGAGGATGATGTGCCACAGCCAGAAACCTGCCGATAGAAGTGCTGCGAGTGCCGGCTGACAGGGGTTTACATAAGGCAGGGCACGCTGCCCTTGCTGGCCGGGCTCCTACCACCCACCGCACGTGTGAGCAGCCCACCCACACCTCCTTGGTCACAGGGTGCCGGCTCCCATCCCTCCCTGCATTCACCGGTGCTCGGAAAGGGGCTGAAGCGATTCCGGCAGCACGTAACAGAACAGTCCCCTTTCTGTTGGCAGATTTTCCGAAAGCCTCCCCACAGAAGGCTCAGATCTCCTGCGTTAATGGCTCTTTGGCCCTTCAAAACGCCCAGCGAGCAGTGGGACTGGTAATAAAACCACAAACCCGTTTGGGAGCCGTGAACCTGCTGGGGTTTCCCCAGCTTGTTTCCACTCAGCCCCGAGGCAACTTTGCTCAACCCACGGAGCTCTGTGCGGTGCCTCCGGCCTTCCCCGG
>VWZY01004560.1:240103-252454 GCA_013399075.1 Chloroceryle aenea
AGTAGGTCGGTGCTTTCCGTGCTGTGAGCTGGGCACGGCTCATGCGGTGGCCGACTGATGGGCTCACAAGCCGCTCTGAGTTCACCTTGCCGATTAGGTAACGAGGTGAGGAAGCGTTATCTCTGTTTTCATGGAGCCGGACTCGGACAGAAGAAACGTGCAGAGAAATCGCTGCGAGCCAGGAGTTGTTCAAAAATAAAGCATGTTACGCCATCTTCCAGGGCTCAGTTGCTTATGTTGGTGGTCTTAGATTTCTGCCCTGCAGCGGGTTGCGGTCGAATTTTTTGTGCCTCGGCGAAGCCTGGTGGCACGAATGGCACAAACGCTTTAGCAGGATCCGGGACTGTAAGGTCATGGATGTGATGCCGCCACGGCTCCCCTGCCGTGAAAGAGGGAAGAGTAGCAAAGATACCTTTTCCTCATGCCGTAACATTCTTTCTAGCTGTAAAGGAAGAGCAGAGAGGCAAAACACTGGATTGTACACAATATAGTTCCAATGGAGAGAAAAAAAAAAAAGCGCTTTAGGTTCCTTGTTGCATGTGATTAACTCTCTCACAAGAGGGAAAACACAACAGTAGATTCCAGAGTCCTCCCAAGTGAGTCACTGGGTTAAATGTGACTAGGCAGAGAGCCTATCTCTTCCCGTCTAAGACTATGGTTATCTTTTTTGTTGTTGTTGTGACAAGTTTAATGTTCTATTGATTTTTATGTTGTTTAGGTTTTTTTGCCAGGTATTGTGCCAGGTTAGTAATAACTGGATTAATTCCCTCTGGCTCACCAAGCAGACAAACAAATGCTGGTGCCAGCACAAGAGAGTGGTGGCAGGCACGAGTGGTGAGGAAAACAGCAAGCTTTTCTGGGCAGCAGTACAGGTTCATGCTGGCTTTAAAGGACTAACCACAACCTGCTTTGCTTTACATTGTTTGACATTGCAAAGTGTTCCCCGAAGGGAAAGGAGTGAGTTAAACCATCTACATGGCACTTCAAGTAACAGCTTGCAATGAGAAATCTCTTGTATATATCAAGAGATTGGTAACTACAGCTGAAATGGGAGATGGAGGTAAATGGTAATTACACAGTGAGATGGAAGGATAAGAAAATCTATCCTGTATAATCAGAACAGGAACACGCACTGCTGAACTTTTAAGAAAATAAGAGGGAAGGGAGAAGAAAAGGTACAGGAGAGGTTAGGGAAGGATCAGAGCAAGGTTTCTTCATTCCTAAACCAGAACCAAGAGGCCGCACTTGTCCTGCCAGTACCTGTTGTGAGGAGCATTCACCACTGCATTTTGTCTTTTTTTGGACAAGATCCTTCTCTCTCTCTCCTTATGAGAATTCAACAACCAATTACTGTAGTAGCATTTGTAATTAGAGAGGAAAATGCCACTTTCCTGATTGCAACATCTTAAAGCTTTAAAGGCATTTACCAGATGTTGTTACAGTCCTCCGAGGCCCTTATTCAGATCAGGCTTCATTTTGCACACAGCATTAAAAGCACAGGGTATTTAATCCCATCTCTGAAGCACTTGTGAACTAAATAGACAAGGCAGGTGCAGGACGGCAGGTGAAGGAAGATTATTCCCTCTTCCTGCTCTTACTTATTTACTTATTTGGTGTTCCAGACGGTGGAGGATTGAAGCACAGAGAGGTGAAAAGATCTCCTCAGAGTCACAGTGGAAGTCTCCTGGTGACCGGTCAGAGTTTCAAAGTTCAACTCCAGTTTGGCAGTGTTAGCATTTCTGGTGGAATGCAGTTTTCCAGAAAAACAAATGCTAACGTTAAAGGACACAGCCTAAATAAATTTACCTGGTAACCTTCATCCAATTACAACATATTTTTGTGTGTACATTTTAATCACAATTACCTTTTAGTTTGTATACAAAGTGTGTAATTATGTAAGTCTGAGATCACTACTTGCATCTGTCCCATCGTCTTCACAAAACACACAAAAATAGGTAGGTTTTTTGCAGCCATTTATTTTTTCCAAAACTGCAATTTATTGGTTTTCTTGCATTTTCTTGTGTTGTACTTGGAGAAGGTACTATACTGTTTGAATTTCCACTGCTTACACTGAATTTTGCTAAAGAACAGAACCATTTCTCCCTCTACCTTCCATCTGGACATTCACTTACACAATCCCATAATTTACCTTGTTAAAAATTACTGTAATTCCAAAGACAGAGCAAATGCATTTTTGCCTGTTTTACAAAAACTTCTGCCCGTGCTCTCTAGTTCAGTGACAGGCTTCCAGCTGCCGCCTTTGAAGTAGATTGCTGATGTTAAGGGTCAAGGTTGATTGACCACCATCCTTTTTGAGAGGCATCCATTGATATCATAACTAACCTTTGCCATATTGCACTCTGGACCCATAGTGCTCTGTAGTTCACAGATCAAGCTTTGTGGAAAATACTGTGAACACAGCTGAGCTTCCAGTGAGCATTATTTAACTTGTTTCCCAGTACTGAGAGATATTTAGCTCCATCACTACAGTCAAGTCCCTTGTGAAAGCTAGGAAGGACATACTTTGCACTGAACCCACTGGGGACTCATGGTGGTAGAGATTTGTTGATGTAATTTGGCAGAAAGTAATCAGGCAACATTAGGAAGCACCCTGTCCTTAATCATGTTGGCTTTATGGGGAGGGGGAAGAGAACTGTTGGCAAATACAGTGCATCAGTGTATATCTGAATGGTGGGGAGACTTCTGGAGCATCCTCAGTCACAGCTTATTTTGCCTGACCATTATATGTTGCGAGAGGGAGCAAGTGGCAGAAACAGAGGGGCTGCTCCCCAGAGCAAACTTACTGCTCCAAAACTGGGTCAGACCAGCAGAGATCAGAAGATGTTGCTTTCTGACTGTCTGGCCCCATCTAGTTACCATTATTTTGGATATTGATACCTCTTTCTTCTACGCAAAGAAACCAACCCATAGTAACTGCTCCTCAGTTCTGCAAGTCAGCCCCAAAGCAAGTTTAAAATGTACCTCATATTCTCATTGCTCATGCCAGCTCCTGGCATGCCTCACCCACCACAGACACCCACTGCTGTCTGCATGTAACACAGACTCCCAGCTTTGACCTTCTGACTCATACCTAAGTGAGGCGCCCACAGAAGAAAGGACTGCAACCCCTCCTGTTATGGTGACTGAATAAATGGAGTCTTCTGGAAGGTCAAGTCCCAAATGCTACTTCTTGCCTGTTTTCATCCCCCCAAAATAGTTAACAGAAACTCTCCTCTTGAAGCAATTTAGAGCATAATAAAAGGTGCTGGCTTCAGAAGCCAAGCCAGCTTCTGATGGTTTTACCCCATGCTGTCAGCTTCCAGTTCTGCACGACTATTGGTTTGCTGCTGTCTTACCAGTATTGCTACAATTGAACTGTCTTGAAGGCAGGGAGATCATTTCTATTGGTTTGTTATCCAGCCCCATGACAGTGACAGCAGCATAAGGAATGGGAAATTACAGTGTGGGTGTAGGAGCTGCTTTAAGGCACTTCCACCATTAATGCTCTCCATTTACAGAGCAGCCAAGCGTGAAGGTACCCAGCAGAGCTGAGTTGAAGGATCAACTCAGCACTGTGGAATGGACAAGTCTCCCAAGTGCTTCTCTCCACCACTGCTCAAACCTTGCACCCACCAGCTTTGATGCCTCCCTAATCTCTTCCTAGGTCAGTTCAGTTCATTATATCAGCTGAAGGCTTCCTCTCATCAAAGTAGTTTTCTGTTCATTAACTGACTGACAGGGTTCAGTGAAGTGCCCAATAAACACCAGAGACAGCTCATAAAAGGCCAGGATGAGCAGGTGCAAGGAGAGTCTCTACCCTTTGTTGTGGGTACGAAACACTAAATCAGCGCTTTGCTTCTCCTGTAACTTCAGCCTAAATTATGCTCGTGCTCTGAGCTGCCTTCTGGAGAAGCTTATATTTCCAGACTACAGAAGGAGCTGCAGATGGGGATTAGCTTCTCTCGGCTAAACTTAGCCTATGTGAATACCTCTTCCAGTTCCCAGTGTTGTAATTCCAACGCTTCTTATTAATAATAACTCATTGTCCTGGTTTCAGCCGAGACAGAGTTAATTTTCTTCCTAGTAGCAGGTTCAGCACTGTGTTTGGGATTTAGGGTGAGAATAATGTCAATAACACACTGATGTTTTAGTTGTTGCTAAGTAGCACTTATCCCATGTTAAGGATTTTCCAGTTTCCCATGCTGTGCCAGTGAGCAGCTGCACAAGAAGCTGAGGGCAGCATGGCCAGGACAGCTGACCCGAACAAGCCAAAGGGATATTCCATACCACAGAACATCATGCCCAGTATATAAACCAGGGGGGTTGTCTGTGAGGGGGCTGATCCCTGCTAGTGGCCTGGCTGGGCTTCTCAGTTAGGGGCTGGTGAGCAATTACACTGTGCATCACTTTTCTTGGTCGTATTGTTTTGTTGGGTATTTTTGGATACCTTCATTTTTATTACTATTATTATTATAGTATTTATTTTAGTTCAGTTATTAAAATGTTCTATCTCAACCCATTAATTTTTTTTTCTTTCCGATTCTCCTCCCCATCCCACCAGGAAGGAAAGGAGTGAACGAGTGGCTGTGTGGTGCTCTCTTGCTGCTTGGGGTTAAACCACAACACTCATACACATACACTATAGTAAATTGTCTTGAAGAGTATAAGCTGCGCCAGCAGCGGAATCAGCTAGCGGGAGATAGATAAGCATGACATTTCTTTCCTTGGCTCACGCCAGAGATTTACTGTGCACATTTGGCTTGTACTCTTGAAACCTCCGTGTTGTTGAAAACTGATTAGCTATTTTCAGAAAGTCACGCACTCCCTGTAATTTCTTGATTTGCTTTTTAGCACCTGAAGAGTAAGGTAGAAATTTACCTTGCCTGGATTTTAGTTTTATTATCAGGACTTGGAGTAGTAATTGAAATGAACAGATTTAAAAGGGTGCATGTTAGATGGCAGGGGGATTTGGCTTACAGAGGTGTCACTAGAAGTGTTTACTTTGTTTAAAAAAATAGGGGATCATTTTGCATGAAAGCCATTCGGAAAGCAGGTAAAAACTATACTTGGTGTTACCATGAGTTGTCTTATCCTTTTATAACTTTACTGTGACTGCTTTGCCTTCTTGGGGTAGTTCTATGCATGAAAGATGGAGGTGCTTAACCTAACTGTTCTGAAAAGTTTGTAGAACTAACGACAAAAAATTAATGAACATTTTATGATAGGTATCCAACCCCCATTTGTTCCAAATTACCCCTTTAGTTACTGATCGGCACTCTACTCATTGTTGTCTTTAGTGATTTTCATATTTATTTATTTCTACATCAGAGTAGAGTAAAAGCCCTTGAAACTATGTGATGTCCTAAACTTATGGTTTACTTTTCCTCAGTACAGCTGATGCACTTTGTAGTTGCTCACTTTTGCAAACCTATTCCCACAGAAATTATTGAACACGTGACGCTGCTAAATGCGTTTTAAATTGTATTGTATCTGCCTGTATTTTTTTCACAAATGATGTTCAGCATCTTTGCTGCTGTTGTATCTACTTGGAGATGTGGTGCTTACCTTTCAAATAGATACACAAAAGTGATTACATTCCACTTTCTCTTTAGATGTTCCTTCATTGTACAAAACATTATTAAATTGATAGCAAGTATACTAAAAAGACATTTATGGCCCTGCATCCCTAATCGTTACTTCATGTAATAAGGGAACTTGATATCTGTTCCTGTTTTATTTGTTTGCTGTCAGGAGTTGTAAATAGCAATGGAACAAGCTGTGTGAGCGTGGAGGACAATTGCTTATTGCTGTTACTTTTCGTACTAACTCCATTCTACTCATTCCACCAGTGCTGACTTCATCAGTACTAGGAAGGATTTGGCAGCCAGTTCTCTTGGCAGAGGCTCATCTTCTAGGGCAAGATCTTGTTTCTGGGACAGTTTATGTCACCTCTGCATATAAAATATGCTGTAACATATCTAGTGTTTGAGCAGGTATGTGTAGTTAGAAAACAGTTATACTATGGCATAATTACATCATTTCATATAGTAAGTGCTACTGGAACAGTGTAGTATTCTGACAAGCTTCAAATTGATGTTACTGTAGTAGCAGCACTTCTAAGGACAGGCCAGGGCTTTGCTTTATTTTTGGTTTCGTAAATGACAAAAAAATGCAGTTGTGACTTCTGGGCAACTTCCCAGTTACCTTTTAATGTACCATTTGTGAACTGTAATATTATCTAAATATCAATCATAAGATGTTAGCTTTAAAGGAATACAGAAAAAAAAACCAAACAAACTCAGAAAGAGCCCAGCCCTCTTCCACTCATTTTTGCTTTCAAAAACACTGTGGGCACAAGCCTTGGGCAAGCCTTTCTTCCATGGATGGCTGATCAGCAAAGGAAAGCACCTCACTGAAGGATCTGTCTGATATGAGGCTGACACTGTGATTCTGAAATGTGGCATGACAGAGGCCACCCAGGGCTTGCTCAGTAGTGAACTCTTGACCCAGGGAATTTAACTGGAGAAAACACAGATTCTTTACAGACATTAATGGCAGAATATCAGCATCTGACCCTTGATCCTGGGGTCAATTTGACTAATGCTAAAATACAGACTAAGAGGACAAAGTGTCTGTCGGGTTGCATACCTTTCACCAGGATTGTAAGGGGTTCTGATCAGCTGGCTCTGTGGGGAAATGTGGGGGAGATGAACACAACACTTCAGTGATGGGATTTTTCTCATTGACCTTTAGATAAACAGAGCATAGGCTTAGAGTTGTCTAGTCACCCTACAACGAAAGGAATAAGAGAAGTTATTTTGCTTCATCTATTCTAATCTGTCTGCTATGGGGAAAAATGCATTGAATCCTAGAAGTGCATTCTTTTTCCCTTTACCCTAGAAGTGGGCTGAATGATTGTGGGGAAAAGCAAAAGTTTCATTTTGAGCCTGATCAGTGACACAAGAAAAGCAGGTAGGGACATGTAGCAGGGGGAAAGGAAGAGGTGGGGTTTTGGTACTAGCCCTTCTTAGCTCAGCATAAGCCTTGCACCTTCAGAGCAAGCAAAGGTCGTTCATTCCAGCTGAGCCCTGGGCTGCAGGGGATGGCAGGCATGTGCTCTTATTGTGCTCCTGCCAGTTTCAAACAAGAATTATTTTAGCGAAAGCATCTGCCAAGGTCAAGTGACTGCCTGTGTATTTATAGCAGCAGAGCTATGCCATTAAACAGCAGCTTTCGGTGCCCCAAATAACAAAGGAAAATGAGCAGGTCTAGGAATGCCAGGTTCCTTCTGCTCATATGCTGGAAGACTGGTTTACAGCTATAATTAATTCTGTCATGTTCTCATTAGCAGATGTAAAAAAAAATATGAAATCAGATTGTGTTACTCTATGAATGAGACACAGTGGACTTGAAAAGAGTGCTCTAAAACTGGGGTTGGCTAGTTCTTAGGGAACTGATGGCACTTCAGGATGCAAAATGACACTAGTGCTATCATCACAGAAACAGAAAATGATAAAATCATAGAATCATAGAACNACAAACTCAGAAAGAGCCCAGCCCTCTTCCACTCATTTTTGCTTTCAAAAACACTGTGGGCACAAGCCTTGGGCAAGCCTTTCTTCCATGGATGGCTGATCAGCAAAGGAAAGCACCTCACTGAAGGATCTGTCTGATATGAGGCTGACACTGTGATTCTGAAATGTGGCATGACAGAGGCCACCCAGGGCTTGCTCAGTAGTGAACTCTTGACCCAGGGAATTTAACTGGAGAAAACACAGATTCTTTACAGACATTAATGGCAGAATATCAGCATCTGACCCTTGATCCTGGGGTCAATTTGACTAATGCTAAAATACAGACTAAGAGGACAAAGTGTCTGTCGGGTTGCATACCTTTCACCAGGATTGTAAGGGGTTCTGATCAGCTGGCTCTGTGGGGAAATGTGGGGGAGATGAACACAACACTTCAGTGATGGGATTTTTCTCATTGACCTTTAGATAAACAGAGCATAGGCTTAGAGTTGTCTAGTCACCCTACAACGAAAGGAATAAGAGAAGTTATTTTGCTTCATCTATTCTAATCTGTCTGCTATGGGGAAAAATGCATTGAATCCTAGAAGTGCATTCTTTTTCCCTTTACCCTAGAAGTGGGCTGAATGATTGTGGGGAAAAGCAAAAGTTTCATTTTGAGCCTGATCAGTGACACAAGAAAAGCAGGTAGGGACATGTAGCAGGGGGAAAGGAAGAGGTGGGGTTTTGGTACTAGCCCTTCTTAGCTCAGCATAAGCCTTGCACCTTCAGAGCAAGCAAAGGTCGTTCATTCCAGCTGAGCCCTGGGCTGCAGGGGATGGCAGGCATGTGCTCTTATTGTGCTCCTGCCAGTTTCAAACAAGAATTATTTTAGCGAAAGCATCTGCCAAGGTCAAGTGACTGCCTGTGTATTTATAGCAGCAGAGCTATGCCATTAAACAGCAGCTTTCGGTGCCCCAAATAACAAAGGAAAATGAGCAGGTCTAGGAATGCCAGGTTCCTTCTGCTCATATGCTGGAAGACTGGTTTACAGCTATAATTAATTCTGTCATGTTCTCATTAGCAGATGTAAAAAAAAATATGAAATCAGATTGTGTTACTCTATGAATGAGACACAGTGGACTTGAAAAGAGTGCTCTAAAACTGGGGTTGGCTAGTTCTTAGGGAACTGATGGCACTTCAGGATGCAAAATGACACTAGTGCTATCATCACAGAAACAGAAAATGATAAAATCATAGAATCATAGAACCAGAGAGTCACAGAATGGTAAGGGTTGGAGGGGACCCTTGGAGATCATTGAGTCCAACCCCCTGCCAGAGAAGGATCACCCAGGGCAGGCCACACAGGGACAGATCCAGGTGGGTCTTGAAAGTCTCCAGAGAAGGAGACTCCACAGCCTCTCTGGGCAGCCTGCTCTAGGCTCTGTCACCCACACAGTAAAGATTTTCCTCATGTTGAGGTGGAACTTGCTGTGTTTCAGCTTATGACATTACTTCTTGTCCTATCACAGGGCACCACGGAAAAGAGACTGTCACACATTTGGAAGTAATGATTAGGCAAAGCCAAAAGCTCTGCTTTGGTACAGTGAACGGAGGTGATCATCTCAGGTATTTTAAGCTGCTCACTAATAGCAGCAAGTAATGCATACCACTGCCTATGTAACCTAGCCCTCCTGGAAGGCAAATCCCTCTTCCTCAGCTCACATGACCCCTTGCAAGGACAAAGGTCCTTCTTCTGCACCTTTGTTGTCTCAGAAGCCTGTAAACATTTTTGCCTTGAGTAGCATTTTCTTCTTATTTTGTTCCACTTACCCCAATGGGATTGCTTGCAAAGTAGTCAGAGCTGACATGGGCATCATAAAATGGACGAAATAAGAAAGACTTCTGGCCACCTGTGGAAGATGACAATGTGGAAAGGAAATAATAATGTTGGCAGTGCTTATTATAGTCTTTCTTTTAAATGATTACAAATAAAGTTCCTTAACAGATAAAAACCATTTTCATATCTAGTTTCACATTTACTCCTTTAAAGCAGTTACAGTATTGTTTAGACAGGTGTTTGCTTGTTTTCACTGTTAAAATAACCTGTCCCTCAAAGAGAATGTCAGAGCTGTACATTTTGCCAGGGGGCATTCATTTAGATGTTCTGCTGATCAGGCAGAGGTAAAATCTGAGGCATTTAAGTGAGGAATTTCAAAAGTAAAATCAGCTGTAGAAAGCAGTGCTAATCCTCTTCAGCCTGGATTCGCTGAATCCAGTGAACGGAGTTCAAAGCAGCATCTCAAGGAGGAATGGAGATGATAACAGTGTTACAAGAGAGCACAGCCTGTCCATGTATTGTGCTAGTAAAACAGTATCCACAAAGTGTTGGTAATCGAGAAATATGCAACCTCAATTACTAAGTGCTTACAAATTCTATTTCTTTTTAATAGGTTGATCCATGTACACAGCCAGGCAGGAGCCTTACACAGACTCAGCCTCTTGTAACTGCATCTTTTTCAGGGCAGAATATACATGAAAGACTATAGTCGAGGAAAAAAGATAAAGCATGGAATTTGATCAGGTTTAAGTTTCCCTGTACACATAAACCAACTTCCATTTAGCCCAGCTGGAGTTTGATTTATTTCTTCCCCCATAGAAAGTGAATGTTGGGTAAAAAATGTGGCTTTAAGATTTTCTTATTGACATTTCAATTTCCTTCTTCACACAGTTGCACATAGATTTTTCTATGAAAGCAAATGGTTGGAAAAAGGTTAGGTTAAAATTTTACCAGAAACCTTAACTCAGCACATAAGACCTGAAGTGCTTTTGTGTTTCCCCAGGGTCTGTAATGAGTTTGCTTTGCAATTCTTCTTCGCTTTGTGAGCAAGGGCTCCTACCCAGAAACATCAGCACTTTTTATGCTTGTTGAATCCAGTTATACAGGAGATAATCTTTATCTCCAGCACTTAAGAGGATGGCTGTAACTGCTATACCTACTGGAGTCAACAAAAAATCCCCAGTGCTGAGCTGTTTGCCCCAAACCCGTCACTCCTCCAGCAGACAGGGCAGGGTACCAACCTGCTCCCACCAGCCCTCTGGACCAGAGCTGGGGAGACAGAAAGTTCCGGTACTTTCTTCCTCCTCTCCCAGGATGCTTGGTTTATTTTCCACCCCGTCTCCTATAAGGTAACACAGCACCAAACCCGATCATTTTACAGGCTGTGCCTGTGTGTGGCTGCCACTCACTTCTCTCCTGAGAACTACTGAGTAACTCCTGGGCAACTTCAGTAACATGTGAGAGACGAGATGGGTTCTCAAATCCACTTTTATGTTTTCTTGCTAAGTGGAGAGTATCTTTTTTCCTAGATGTTAAAGAATCCGTAAAATAGAGACGTTATGGAAAACATATGGAAAACATATAAAGAACTTCATTCTTCCTGCAATCTGTAGTATTATTTAACATTCATGGTCATCAGAACAAGCTGGAATGAAAGAATCAGCAGATTTTGTCATTCATGTCACTTCAGGACAGCAACGGTGTCATCACAGGAATGAGACAAAGAGTAGGTGTGGCCTGTCACACACACACAGGCAAAAGCATGCAATGGAAGCAGAAACTGGGTGCCTGGGAAATACAAAGGAGTATGTGGAAAAAAAAATATTAGTTTGCTAACAGTTAAAAAAACATTCCACACCCAGCTTGTTTTCTTTGTTCTTTAGCTGGGGCAAGCCTCTGATCAAACAGGTCAGGCAATTGTATAGGCAATGCTGCACAAAAGGGTGGTCCGGGCAGTGGTAAAACAGTCTTGAGGACAAGAACCAGGAGGCAAGGTTGATTTGGGAAGACACACCATCAATTAGTGCACCAGCAATGGTGGCTGGAGACCAAGTGCATCTGGAAGAGAAGTAAAAGTTGTCTACGAGAAATGACACTGAAAGAGCTGGTGATTTGTGTTGCGCTTCGGTCACCAGCACACGTGCCAATGCAGATGATTGCTCCCTGGGCTCAGTTCCTGCTGTATTCAGTGCCCCCTCCAAGACACCTTCCTCCAAGCTTCTCCCTCTGCCAGCCAATGCTCTTCAGTGGTCGAAACAGCACATCTCTCTTTTTCAGATTAAACAAAATCATCTTTTGTTTCTGCCTGTCAAACACATTCCTTTTTTTTTTTCTCTCATTTTCTGGATAAGATGAATCCGCTCAAACTCAGACTGACACAGCTAAAAAAAGCTTCTGTGGATGGCAAAACGGTTCTCTGTGAAGCAGCCACCCACGTGTTCTGCCTCTGCGTTTGTTGATTTTGTATGCAAGAGGTTCAGCAGCCAAGAAGCAGCACCGCACAGGCATCTGAAGAGATGAGTGACTAAATCTAACAGGGAACACGGGCAGATGGTAACTATTTGCTGTGCTTGGGACATGGTGGTATCCGTTTGAATGGGTTCCTGTTTGCGTCCTTTCTACTCATTAAATCCCAGCAGACTTATTCTTNGCAGCAGGATCCCAGGGATAGTGGCTCCCTGTGCCAGAGCATCTCCCTTTATTCCATGCAGGCTGTGTATGTGCATGCCTAGATGGATGGATGCGGGTGGTCACATAGTCGGATACAGGGGGTGACATCAGTTATACCTTTGACAACCTCCTTTGGAGAATTAGGGCTTCCAGTGTACTGCACTTTACTATATGGAGGAGACAGCGCTTGGAGCTTTTAACATTCACGTCACCTAACCCCATTTAGGATGTAGGGATTCCAGAATAACTGGACTGTCTGATGGACCTGAGCCTGATTGTGATGGCCTCCAGCACGAGCATATATTTAGGAAGGTGAATTCCAGCCAGAATTGT
>VWZY01004560.1:252755-267332 GCA_013399075.1 Chloroceryle aenea
CAAGAATACACAAGGGATGATTTAACTCGCACTGGTCCTCAATACCACAACCTAGCAAAGGTTTTGCTACCAGTTACTCTCCTACTCCCTTAAAAAAATCATCACCCTCAGAGGGGCTTTGCTCTTCCTGAGAAGGAAAATTTCCACTTGCATTTCAATGAAAGGCATTCAGTCTCCCTCCCCACCCCCAGGCTGGTTCCTGCACAAAGTCTTTGACTTTCATTTTCTTTTTGAACCAGCTAAATTTGCATTTCACTGAGCCCTCTCAAGCATCNGGGTGTGACATCAGTTATACCTTTGACAACCTCCTTTGGAGAATTAGGGCTTCCAGTGTACTGCACTTTACTATATGGAGGAGACAGCGCTTGGAGCTTTTAACATTCACGTCACCTAACCCCATTTAGGATGTAGGGATTCCAGAATAACTGGACTGTCTGATGGACCTGAGCCTGATTGTGATGGCCTCCAGCACGAGCATATATTTAGGAAGGTGAATTCCAGCCAGAATTGTGTTTCATGTTTTTGCACTGATACACCATCCATCTGCAGGCAGTGGAGAACCAGATTTGTGAAACTTGTCATTTCATTCACCTTGAATAACATCTATGTGTTTCTTCCCCCCAGCTTCAATTCAAGATGCCAAATTCACTTGGGAGCATTCAAAGAAATGTAATTCCCCTCTTCCCATTCCCCTGTTATATCTGACCTCAGCAGGGATGCCAGAAAAAGTTTGGAAAATGGATAGGGCCACTGGGTGATATACCTTCAGAAATACCAGTAGGGATATTTAAGATCCACTTTGGGCCAGGTGAGCCACGGAGTGGCCACTTCTGACATTTTCAGAGTGGAAGGTTACTGTCTCATTTGGGCACCTGCTGTATAGCCCATTTGGGCAGCTGTACAGCCCATTACAGCTGATAAAGCCTCCCTGCACAAACACACAGCAGATTGCCACTCCAAAGAGAGCACACGCTGTATAGAACTAACTGCTCTGACATAATAAACAACTATGCACAAGTCATTATACAGAACTTACTGCTTTCAGAGACAACCTCTTGTGTAGATCCTAGGTCTGCTGGTAGCCAGGGGTGACACTTTCCTACTGGCCTTCAGTCAAGGACCTTGGAGTGCTTTGCAAACAGACAGTACTTGTGCATCACAGCACTCCTGAGGCACATAATACTACCTATTACCAGATAAGCAGTGACACAAAAAGGAAAAAAAAAACACAACAAAAAACCAACTGGTGCCATTTGCTGCCCAATCCAGAGTTGAAAAAGTCTGTTTTTCACTGCTGTGCTGAATTTATTTGGGTTGGGGCTGCTCACCATATCTATGCTGCCCCAGACAAAGGTGCCACAAATGAGCAGCTCTTTCTGTAAGAGCAGAAGGGGTCTTGCTTCATTCTACCTACAGTCAATTACCTGCTAAAAAAAGAGCCCAGAGCCCTTGCTCAGCTCCCAGCCCCCATCGAGCTTCTGGACTGTGCCTGAATATGATGTTCTCACAGCTCCATGTGGGTGCTGAGACATCTGTTATTTATTTCTGTAGCAACAAAGCTAGGGCAATTTCCAGCAAACAAGAAAAAAGGGAAAAGCATCTCTCTTTTAAACTTTATGATGACTGTCAAAAGAGAGTAAGATACATATAACTTATATTCTTTTGGAGGATTTTTTTTTTTTAAATTTCAGGAGACAGCAGCAGATAAGGAAGGGGTCATTTGAGACAGGTAAAGGGTTGAAAACTTGTCTGGAAGCTGGTATGAACATTGAAGTGAATAAACACAAGGTTATTTTCATAACTATGGAGAATTTATATGTAAACGAAAGCTGGACAACCTTCATCTCATGATATTTACATCAGAATCTAATGGGTTCATCTACATTAAAGTTATGCCAGAAGGGTCATTTTACCTCGATGCCGTTTTGTGACTGGGTTAGTGTTGGGAGAGTCTTGTTTAGAGCAGGTTTTGTGGCCCTGGATGGATCGGGACAACTTGATTTCCTAGGGAGGGCAACACCACCCGTGGTCATGCCAAAAGCTCCTCTCCTTTTGGCATCCTCCCTTCCATACCCTAGGGGGTCATTCCTTTCCTCTAACAGCTATGCACACATTGTAAGAAGGATTCAGCAGATGGCTTAAGCATCTCACACAGCACCCTAGAGACTTACAGTTTACAACTGCAATGCCTGGAGAGGTCTTACTGTACCCTCAAGTGTGCAGAGGTCTATTGGATAAGCACAAGTCCAGCTGTTTGTAGACCTAGCTCCTTTGTAGAGAACACAAGAAAAATCTAGCCCAGAGGCAGCCATCAGTTGCAACTGACTGCTACGACTCTGACTCCAGGGGTGGTGATTTTGGACTTTGCAATACAATAGTCAGATGAGGATTTGGCAAGGCATCATTCTTCACAATCTATCCATCTCCCAGATGGCAAGATATTTACCTACTAAACAATGACATACGATGCAGATTTTTCTCTCTGTCTGATCATTCTGCCTTTTTTTCTTTTTATTTTTTCAAGGGGCAGGGCAAACAATACCCCACAGGAGATAACATAATACTTCTAAACTGCTTTGGATTGACTTCTGTTCAGTCCCTCGGTCCTCTGCACAGCAAGGTAGTGTTTCCTGTGAACATGGGGCATGGCTGTGCTTCGTATAAATACCAAAATGGCAAATGGACTAGGGCATTCATAGCAAATTTAGCTGCTCGGGCTTGAGGAATTCACATGCTTTGAACAATTCAGTCACCCATGTGCAGGAAGAAAATTCATGAACCAAATGGCTGATAGAACAGCATCATTGTGAAGGGTAAATATTGTAAAAACCCCAACCTGCTGAAGTATATATACCATTGATATGGTACTATCAGCATAGCAATTCTGAAGTTTATAAACAGAGTTAAAGACAAAAGGTTTAGATCAATTGCTAGCTCAGTTAGCTATGTCAGGCAAATACAACATTAATCATGATGATAAAGCACTGAGGGAATCCAATAGTTGGATGGTGGTGGTGGTGTGTTAGAAAAAGCAGTGTCTTTCTATTTGGTGGGTCTGTTTTACTATCAGGAAAGATCCTGATGCCCTATGAATCTTCTGTTCAGCAGTATGCAATTGATAAGGAATATCTGCAAAACATACTGAAGAGAGGTGGAAAATACGTAGTAGTAGAGTATGCAGTTTCCAAAAAAAAAGCTTGCTAGTTCTATTTTTGTTTGCTTTCCTGTTTTGTCCTGTTTTCTGCACTCTCAGTTGCGAGGGAGTTGCTTGGGAACAACAAGAAGAAAATGCTCTCTAAACACTTCAAGTGATTATGTAATTCAATTTGCAGCAGTAATTCAATCCTGTATTTTAAACAGTCAAAACTAAGCAATCATCTTGTCATGTGCCCCAGCCCCCCCCAACAACCTGCATGGGCTAACCAGAGATATATGACTGACCTGAAAGTCAGGTTACTGACCTGGGGTTATAAAATGACAGAGAAGGAAGAGAAAAGGGGAATTCACTTAAGATCAAGATATTTCCAATGGGAATATTGGGGATAAGGGGGTAAGACTTGTTGTAGAACCCGAAGCACAAGAATAGAAGACTCTTCATTTTGAAAAGGCAGTTTCTAGCCTCGGAGTCACTCACTTCCTCTGCAAGGGAAAGAAAACAAAACTACTGAATGCCTGGATGAATCTTATCAGAGTCAAACCAAGGGAGATAACAGAAAAGCATCTTAACAAAATTGTGCTATTTCAAGAACAGCAGACTCCTTAATGACTTCCAGAGCTGATCACACTACCACGAAGATTAAAGCCAGAAAGTCCTGCTGCGTTCTTACATCCCACTTTACACCACCTTCCCTGCTCATACGCCAGTTGTTCTGTAACCCTACTGAAAACATTTCCCATCCTTATTTTGCTTAAAACCAAGAGCTCCTTTTATACCAAGCCTGAACATCCCCAGGGATGACTCAGCTGCCCACAATTCTGTGAGGCTGCTGCATAAATTTGGATGCCATGAGAAGAAAACCCTTCAAAAAGGAAAAAGACCCATAAAAGTCGTGGTTAGAGAAAAGGCAGGGTGTAAAGTTTGACTCATAAGTGCTTCACCTTACTGGTCTGTGCTATAGTTAGAAAGGAAAATAGGAAGTTTTAAAGGGGCTAGCTCTTAAAAATAGGCAGGAGAATAGGCTGCAACATTGTCTGAAAGCAGAGCTCTGCAGGGAGATTGCAGCATGAGCGTTGCAATGACACTGCCATCTCCCTTATTCCCCACCTCTGTATATTCCTTTCACAGTTTAACAGGTTTATTTTCTTTCTTCTAAAGAAAGCATTTCAAAGGTGTTTCCAAGTTAGGTGAACAAATGAGGAGGCAAGTGAACAAAACTCACAGAAAGGACTACCGCTGAAGCTGTGCGCAGTCAGTCTGCGGGGTGCTGCCTTTTGTAGTAGTGTTTCCCTTGGGAAAACAGCTCCAAGCAGGGATGAGAAACCCTCTTGTCGGGGAAGTCCAGATCAATGGTGGCATGCTGCTGTGGATATCACAGAGCAAGCTTCAACTCTGGATCTGTGTTTCTCATTTAATTTTCACAGTAAAATTATGGTGTGTATCCTTCATGTCATTCTACTGGTGGGAAAGGGAGAGCTTCTTACACCCCTGGCCGACCTGTATGAGTTGCACAGAAAATATTCTCCCATTTAAAAGGATTTCGGCCCCATCTGTGCTCACCACGACTAATTTGCGTCCCTGGGTGGTCGTTCAGGTTCGGGACTTTCCCCTTCAATTCAGGTTAAAGTAGCTGGGAATAGCTGCTACTTAATGAGGTGTAGGCTGACCTCTGGTGGCAAAACTCCCGCATAACCCTACATCTACTTCTCTACAGGTTAGAAACCTAACCTTTTCTCTTACACGGAGGTGGTGGCAAATCAGCAGGACAGCGAGCAGAGGGCTGAGGGAGAAACTTCTGCTCCAAACAATCCCCTAAAAACTGGACCCGGTAATTTGTGGAAGGTTGGCCAGCCACTATGAAGAAAAAGACAATGAGCAGTTCTCCATGTTGTAATTCTTCTACCAAGGTCCACGTCTGCTTCAGTCAATGATCAGAACCTGCTCTTCCACAGACCTGCACAAATCTGTGCAAAACTGACTACATTAAAATGGCTAACCCAGCTCCAGAATGATCTGAGATAACATTTCACAAGGTGGATCGTTGCCTAGTATGTATAGGCAATATACAGGTGTTGCCTACTATATCTTAGCCATATTCTGTTCATTTTGTCCACAGATTTATCAGCTCATATGAATTTCTTGGTAAGGTCAGAGCACTTCTTGTCAGAAGTAGTCAAGGCCATGGGATTTTCCTGCTTCCAAGCAGCAGTGTCCTCATCATTTCCTTGGTTCATAATAGTGGGAGGACATCCTTTGTCAATGGGTGCATCTTAAAGCTAGTCTCCACTGATACCATTCTTCCTCTTAGCATTCTTCCAGGAGCTTGCTCCTGTTGGCTTCATTCACACTGCTGAGGTAAGTGTCGTTGCTGTTCCTCTAGCTCTTAAGGTCCCAGACTGCAGCTTCTGTGCTGCTGAAAGCTGACCATGGTATTATGACCACTGGCCATGATTATTTAATGGGCTTCATTATTTGTTTTCTCTTTTTCTCAAAATTCCCAGTAATCCTCAGTGCAGCTGTTTTCAGGCTTTACCTGCCTATACTTCTTGCCCCATGATTGAAGCTATGCAAACTTCTCCCCTAAACAAAGTGTAGACTTAACATCTATCTGGAGGGAATCTGAGGAGTCTGCTGGCAAACTGAAAAATAAGCATTTAGAACAAAAGTACCCTTTGGCTGCATGCTGCAAGCTCTTTAATCCTAACACTTCTTCTGGAATTCCACCACATCCCAGCCTGGTGGATCGTCTCTGCTGTACTTACTCTCCTGGAAGTTACTGGGAGTGCTGAAAAGATGCTGGTAATAAGTGAAGGCAGAGTCAGGACTGTGACTTGCTTACTCCATAGGGATGAAAATTATTTACATTTGTCAGGGTTTACAAATGAGTTGATTCTTGGACTTTGAGACTCCATTCATTTTCATCACGGGTGTACTGGTTACTGAAACCCCCCCGTGAAGGGACAGACATTAAAGCACATGGTAATGGCTGTGAAAGTTTGTGCATTATCAGTTGTCAGCGTAAGAGCTTCCACATTAAAATTAAATGGTTCACAAGATGCTTTTAAATAATTTACTGAGATTTGTCAGCATCCTAAATTGTTAAGATCAAGTTCAAAGCGGTGTAAGTGGGAAAATGAGTGAACTTTTTGTAACCACGCCAAAGAGCCATGAATCTAAAGAAAGGTCATATAAATCATGTGCACCCAGCCTTTTTCTCAGGTAGTTTTGACGCTGCAAGCCCAGCATGACCACCACTAGGTGGTGGTAACAACGCAATTTCTTGGATGGTTGGATATTTTTTTCTTCTTGCGGCAAGGATTGGCAATTTCATGTGTTCATGGCATCTCGTGAACAGTTTGTTAGATGATGGTGAAACACCCGTCAGGCTTCAGATCTGAGTGCATGTTTCCCACAATATAAAAGCTACATTCTATTTTATGGTACCAGATAAAATATCTGACAAAAGAAATAACCTCATATAAAACCTACAGTTTTAAAAAGTAGGAGGCCTTTTATCCCAGTTTGAGGTAAACTGTTCCATGCCCCATGCACTTTATACTTTTGTAATCATAAGATATGTTGCATTAGTATTCAATTGGTTTATTATCTTTAATCTTACATTACCGTGTGTGCAACGTTTACTCGATATTGGGATTTATCGGACCCAGGTGGCCTACCACCACAGATAATCCCCAACTAGGCAGAGGTTATGTTCTAGGAAAACAGCAGTCTTTTCAGGTATTCCTTTCCTGCTCTTTTCTTCCATTTTTTATTCCAGCCTGGTTCCAGTGAAGCCAAGCTTCAAAAAAATAAGCAAAAGTCAGGGCTGAGTTTGAGGCTGAAAAATCTGAGCAGCTGACCAGAAATTGAGTTGTAGCAGCAGTGAGTCAAGACTTTATTTTGTGTGCTCAACAGCAAAGCCCCAGCAGACATGCTGTTTGGAGACATGTCTAAGCACAGCTGTGCAGATCAGTCACTGTGTTGCACTGAAGCACCAGGATACTCTGTTTAATCCTTCCCATTAGTGAAAAAAAAATCACCCAGAAGAGGTCAAGAAGCTGTAAAAGATGCAAAGCCTCTTCTCTCTTTTACATTCTTTGTGGTCTATTTTTATAGAAACCTCTCCTAGTTCAAACTGTCCCAAGATTAATGGTTCAGTGAGGGTTAGTCAGCCTTCCCAGCCCTGGAAAAATAATCACGCCACTCAGTCAGCACAACAAATTGATAAGGTGCTGTGCAAAGTGCTCTTTCGTCTTCTGGCAGCACCAGCCCCAAGCCTATGTCAAATGTGCTTGAAGGATGCCACAGGAATTCATCTGAGTGTAAATATCTGCCACAAAACGTCTCCCAATAACGTCAAAGCAAACTTAGTCAAAGGAAATGAGCCCTTTCTGTAAATACCACTGAAAAAGCCATTTTATTAGCTGATGGTGGTATTAAATGTTATTTTGCTAGAACACCACAGCTAATAACAAATAAGCCAGAGTACACTCAAGTTTTATCATTTGTCATTGCATTTGGCAGGTAAATAAGGGGTTTGCTCAACAACAGCAGCTCTACAAGCTGACAGAGAGTTTGCAGGTTCAACAGCCACAGGGGGCCATCCCCATGCTGCAAGTCCATGGGGGATAAGAGGTTGTGGGGGCACAGCACCTGGGTATGGGTGGGCAGCGTAGGACTCCTTAGCTAGGTCCCTGCACCCCTTTGAGAGTGAAGTTGGAAGTTGCAGACAGGTCAGCGCCTACTTCTTGTGCCAGCTCTGTTCTGCTCTGCCCATCCTGGAGCCACTCAGGCTGATAAACTGTATGGAACAGTGGCCTTTTCTTCCACTTTCCCAGAGAAGGTCCCCCTTTCTCTTTTAGTTCACCGCACTGTGGGATGAGCTGGTGCAGAAAGTGATTAATTCAGCTCAAACCACCATGTGTCACTTTGCCCTGACTCTGACTAGCATGGGAAGTAGAAAGCATGGGTTTAATTACCTTGTCTCTGTAGATTTTAGTAAAAACATCAGATCTGGGATTTAACTCTTTGAGCATCTAGTGATGCTCATAAGCAAGTAGTGAGGGTTTGAAAACCCCAGATCTGAGACTGGAAAAACAGTGCCCAAAGGAGCATATGGAGCATATGGACAGATGGTACTGTTCAGCCTAGGGAGGAGAATGCTTGGGGAGAGGGGAACTTACCAATGTATAAATACCTGAAGGAAGGCTGCAAAGAGAATGAAGCCATGCCCTTTTCAGTGGTGCCCAGTGACAGGACTAGGGGCAGTATGCCCAAACTGAAACACGGGAGGTTCTGTCTGAACATCAGGAAACACTTTTCCATTGTAAGGGTGACCAAACTTTAGAACACGTTGCCCAGGGAGGCTGTGGAGTCTCCATCCTTGGAGACATTCAAAAGCTATCTGGACCTGAGCCTGGGAAACTAAGTGTAGATGGACCTGCTTGAGCAGTGGGGTTGGAGAAAGTGAATTCCAGAGATTGCTTCCAACCTCAACCATTCTGTGATTATGTGATCCTTCACAAAAGATGCACTTAAGCTGTTGCTCCTCACTGCAGCATCTGGTGGGTGTTTTCAATGTACACATACTCAAAAAAGTGACTTGACAAATTCAGAAAACAGAAAAATATCAAGGGCTGGGGTTGTGAGACCACACCTCTGCCCCAAACAGCCTTTGAACAGCAAAATGGAGGTGCTGGTAGAGCTTCGTGGAGGAGTGTACCATCACTCACTTCCTACACACCCTTTACTGGCCACCTGGGGACATTTTTTTCTGTGAAAAAGGGACAGTGTACTACTGGGTAATAAATAGTCAAAGTGTGGATCCATCTCTCAACTCAACAAAACCTTTTAATGTCAAGTCCTCATAGCACTCATCTGTTGCATTAAGCCATTAAGAAGATGTACTATAATTATCATAACCAAACTTCCTCTAACCTACCAAATTAGAGGAATATTTATTCTGTTTTGAGTACATATGCCCTTTTGTATTTCCACAGTGTCCTTATGTTTTGTTACTCAAAGCTCCCATCTGCCCAATCTATGCCCAAACTCCCAGCAGGAAAAGATAAATAGAAAAGCAGATTGAGGAGACATTGCAAGTCCTTATCAAGTGCTGAGGTCAGTGGGGACAAGACCACAGTAAAAGCACAAACAATGATCCACGGACATGGGAATAGGGATGCTGTAAGTATCAGCGAGGAGGTACAGTTGTATTGGCATGTGACAGTTGTGAGTCCAACACGGGAATAAGTCAGAGATTTTTAGTTTTTGATCTTTAAAAAGAAGGCTGGAAAGTTGGGGTGATTGAACCAGTGTCACAAAAACTGCTAAAGAAAATGGGGAGCCCAAGGAAAAAAATCTATTCAGTTTATTGAGGTGTGACTTTAAAAGTAGTTTCTGAGAGAACTACATACAAGTAGTTTCTAAGAAAGTGTTCCTTAATCTGACAAACAAGAGCTGGTATCTGGCATTAAAGAAACATGTATTCAAGTGAGAAATAGGACCAGGATGCCTGATGATGACAGTGATTATCCACAGAAGCAAAATCCCTCTACAGCCATGGTACTTATGACTGTAGACTGGAGGTCCCATCAGGGAGATTTGACCTGGGCGCTCCTCCAGTTTGTCAGTGCAAAGTGCACTGTACTCCTTCCTTGAGGGCTTGGGAAAGAACATTAGAGATATCTTCAGCCTTATAATGGTCTGACACTTTTACCTCTTCCCAGGTATATTGTTTCTATTACATGTAACTCATATTTTTGTTTGTGTTACCTTAGTCCAACATCACTGGGTCTTCCCAAAGATGAAGCTTATTGTTAGCCTTTCTACTGATTTTCTCTCCAGATTAAAATAATAATAATTAAAAAGTGCAAAACTTACTACTTTTCATGCCCTGAAACTATGTTTACAGAATTTTTGTACATAACAAATGGCAACGGGGTGAATGCCACCGCTGTGCCTATGTGTGTGTATCTCTTTCTTCCTCTCTCCTTAGTAATCTTAGAACCCTTTGGCTACCATTACCCACAAAGGGTAGAGGTTTTGAGGATAATTAAGACACTACAAATTTTGTGAAAATAAATATACAAGCAAAAGAGAGGGATGTTATTAGTATTTTTACTGGAGAAAGAGTTGCTGTGTAAGCTTACATCTTTTTAGTCAGTAGAGAACCTCCACAAGAGACTGGTTTATAAATAAATGCCCAGTTATACCCAATATCACCTGGAATTCTTACATCCTTGGCCATCAAAGTCAAGTAAATAAAAACAGAAAATCCCTATGAAAGGAGGTGTCATTAGTTTGGGTGCTTAGGGAATTTCTTGTTTCTCCTTGAAATTCTCTTTTGAACATGGTAGTAATCTAAATTATTGTTACAATCTCCGATCAAGTTAACAAGTTATTTTGTACATAATCGTTTATATTTGATGTGTATATAAAAAGTCTTTCTACATACTTCTTCATATTCGATGTACATATAAAAATATCTATGCTGCAAAAGTGGTAGAGGACATGGCTTTCTGATTATGTGTGAGTTTTAACACACTTTATTCTAACCTCTATGCCTTTATAAGCGGATTTGCCAACTAGAAGTTCTGCAATGTTTTCTGCTACCCAACCAGAAGAATAGACTTTCTAGTCCCCTTTCCTTATGGACAAGGACTCAAGCAATGCAAAAAATATCCTCAAAACCCAAGAACCAGTGGTTTACCCCCTCCAATCTCTGTTTTCCTAGAGCTGTGGGACAAACAAGAACTGATATCTCAGGACTGGTCAGGACAGCTCCAGAGATGCCCCTCCCTCAGCCACATCTGTCATGTGTACTGCAGATCTTATTTTCAGAGAGACTCCCCTAGCATAGTACATCCTGGAAGAAAATATCTGTGCATTATGAATTAGTTAAAGTTGGCACAAAATTTGCTTTTGAAACCCTAGCTTGTGATTTCCTTTCCTTTCCTTTCCTTTCCTTTCCTTTCCTTTCCTTTCCTTTCCTTTCCTTTCCTTTCCTTTCTTTTCCTTCTTAACCTGTGTGTGCTTAACAGGCAAGTCAACTTTTAATCTGCACTTAGCAACGTTATCTTTTTGTTGTTTGGAAATAACAGTGCCTTCATCCTGAATAGATGTAAACCTATTTTTTCTTTTACGTTCTCCCTGTCTCTGTTGCTCTTTAAACAATCTGTGGCCAAATGATTGTGCTAGTGCAGTGTTTCATAACAAAGTGGAGGCTTTCATGTGGTGTTGGCTATTTCTAGGGCGAGACATGTGAGAAATTACTCCTTTCCCTTTATTTCTGTTGGAATCAGATTGAGTCCCTATTACCAAGTGACTTCATACCTCCAGTCCCAGGAATATGAGTAGCCATAAAAAATAACACAGATTTGGGTTGATCCATCTTAGGGCCAGATTTTTCCTTTTCTTCACCTGTTTTTTAAAGTTTCACTTGTTTCCATCTCAGACAAATAACTGGAGAACCTGGTTTAGAAGGACAAGTGATTCAAACAAATTATAGATATGTTGCTTTTAATCTGTCCTTGTTAGGGCAAAGTTCTGCATTATTTCTATAAGGAACATAGAAAGAAACAGAAAGTTTATTTAATTGATGTTTCCGTGATATATTGAAGAAAGACATATTTATGGCTTGATTACTTCAGCCAGTGGCTTTGGAGTGCAGAGAATCATTTTTGTTCATAGACGTTCACAGCAAAGCCCATAAAAAAATCAAAGCTTTAGTGGTGCAACAGATGAGGAAAGGGAGATGTAGCAATAAGTTGAGGTTATAGAATTCAAGACTAAATACCCTTAAATATAGGGAGGCCCTACTACTGTGTTATTTCTGTACCTTGATTTGAAAGCCACAGTCTGACCACAAGCTACCAGTTCATGAATATGAACTCTGGGACTAAGACCCAACTTTATACCTGCCTTGACTGTGGTCAATGGATCCAGTTTCAATTTGTTGAAACAAGGACTATTGTTTGGAGCCTTTTTTATCTTTTTTATTCCCCTTCATTTTTCCCTTTCCTTTTTCTTTGACTTCCCTTTTCCTTTTTTGCTTCTCTTCTTCTCCTCTCCTTTCCCTTCTTTCCCTTTCCCTTTCCCTTTCCCTTTCCCTTTCCCTTTCTCCCCTTCCTCCTTCTCCATCTCCTTTGCCTTCTCCTTCTAGATGTAAAGAATTTTTAACCAGATCAACACATACTGTGTTGTCTTTTGTGTGCTTTGTGAAATCTTCCCACACACATTTACCTCTCCACTTCCTTGAGTACATGGAGCCACTAGGAGAAAAATAAGCTTCAGCATCTGCCAGGTTACCATTTCTTTTTCTTCCAGTCCTATTTTCTTGTTAATGGGCTAGCCTACTCCTTGATATGTTTTAAAACTCTCAAGGATCCAGCTGCTGAAATGCATGTTAGCTTAATCAAAAAACAAACAAACAGTGAAAATGTGTGGGAAAGGAACCAACCGTACTCACTGTGAACACAGCAGTGTACAGGATGGATATCTTTTTCCTCTAGTTCCTTTTGTGATTCAAAGTTTTTTTATCCATGAACCAGAGAGTAACATTTGATCTCAGTTTGGCCTATGAAATAGGTCACTCTCTGGTTGGGGAGCAGAGATACACAAAGATGATGTGTCTGCTCGGAGATCAGCTTCTTGTGGCTAACAATGAGCAGATAGGAAAGCATAAATCAAAATAAATACCGCTGTCCCTACTGTGGCTGAAATGGGCTCCCATGGTATCCAAGAACAGCAGACGATTTGGAAAGAAAGGTTGCATTGTGATAGTATTTTTCCCTTTGTGGGTTACTCAGAATATTGCATGGGAAGATGAGGAATGGCTCTGAGCACAGACTAATTGGGATGAATCAGTGTTTCTAATTCCACATAGAATAGTCTCTGTGAGAACCAGAGAGGTTAGTGTCAAAAGTAACCTCCAAAGGGAGTGCTGGTGTCAGAAACATTGCTGGTTATTTCAAGGGGAGCGAGGGTAAGTAATGCACACAGACTCTGGACTGTCATCAGTGACATAAGTTCAGTGGAGGCCAGTCATTACCAGCATACACCAGGAATTGATAATGGGGCCAACACTGTTTAAAAATTGTGTCAATGATCTGGATGATGGGGCATAGAGGCTTCACCTTCAGCAAGTTTGTAGACAATGCAGAACTGGTAGGAATGGTTGACAGATCAAATAGTTATGCTGCTATTTAGTGAAAAAAATTCCAAGTTTGAGGGGGAGATGGAAAAGGAGGGTTGAAGAACTGATGGAAGTATCACTTTTCTACAGGTATGTTTGCAGTTCCCGTTTGTCAGACATTTGGTAAACCTCTGGGATGACGTGCTATAACAGTGCTGATCATTTGATTTCTTTCTTATATGTTTATTGTAAATTATAAATGACCATGGATCATGTTTTTTGCAATTGCAAAATTCCTCATGAAGATTCAATGAATCAAGGACTGAACTGAACATACTATATCCATCTAAACCCAGATTACAGCTACTATTACACCCCAGACTAAAATTCTCCCCTCAAGATTGAAAAGTAGTGCAAATTGCTTGAAATCTCATAAATCAGGGGCTTATATGTATTTCAAATATTTTGTTTCTTAACTACTCTAAGAAAAATCCTAGAGAAGTTGAAACAGAACAAATATAAGGAAAATGACTGCAAAACAGCCTGTGGGATTTTTTTCTCTCAGTGTAAACTACACCAAGCTCACAGGAAAAGAGAAAAATTCTTCAGTAATTGCCCTTGCAGTAAACCCAGCCTATGCTTCAGTAAGCAGACTGATATTTTGTATCTATCCCACCATGGGAAATAATACTGGAAAATGTTGAATTTCAGCATGGGGGGTTGTTTTGTTTTGTTTTTTAGCACAGCAACTTCAGTTCTTTACTAGGTGTCTACCTGCTTCAGTTTTGGGGTGCTCATAGTCCTCTGTTCCTCCAATGCCTCACCAGTTGCTGCCTCAGGAGGGGTGGAAAATCCACCATGGTACAAACATGGGAAAGCAGCAGTGAGCTGAAAGGTGAAGTTACCTGTGAGAATAGGTGCTTAAGGAAAACTAGAAAGTTGGACAATCTGAGAGTAGAGGTGCGTCCATGCTTTTGTACTTATGTGAAATGCTTCCCTGACCTTCTGAAGTCAGTAACATCTGGAAAACTTCCTGCAGCACTGTAAGGGTTTAGAAGAACTTAGACTTTGGTTGTCTGATGGTGGTCAGTCAGTCAGTCAGACATCTAAGGTGCTGTCAGCCGTGAAACAGCTGTAGCATTTTCATTGTAAAACTGTAGTATGGAAGATGTGTCACCACTCCAAGTGTTCTGTGGCCCTCCAAGTGTTCTGTGGCCTCACTCCTGTTCCTGCAGATTAATGAGGCTTCTCTCAGGCCTAGCTAGAAAAACAAGGATTTTTTTTT